>VZRO01001071.1:22920-56453 GCA_013397915.1 Daphoenositta chrysoptera | reverse complement strand
GCCACCCTCGGTGAGTGACCGAGTCCCTCGGTCCTTTCTGTCACCCTCCGGTATCTCCCCGCTACCACCCCATGTGCGCTGCCGCTGGTGCCCGCCTCGATTCCCGCCGGTGTTCCTGCGGTACCCCTCGATATCCCCCGGGACCCCCTCCCGGTATCCAGGTACCCCCCAATACTCTCCCCGGTACCCCGCTGCACCTGGGCTCTCCCGGGACAGCCGCACGCTCCCGGGCGTGACAAGCGGGGCTGGGCGCGGGGCCGAGCGGGACCCGCACACACACACGGACCCTCCTGGGGACACACGCTGGCGGCCCCGGGGACAGCGGCACCCGAGCGGTGGTCGGGCTCGCCGCCTGCCAGGGGAAAGGGACGAAAACGGGATGGGCGGCGGGAGGTGATGCGGCTCCCCCGCCCGGCACGGCGCGGGGACAGCGGGGAACGCCCCGCGGCATCGGCGGCCGCTCTCCGCCGGTCTCCGCCGGCCCCGGGCGGCAGCCGGGGGAGCCGCACCGCGCTCACCGCAGAGCGGCTGCTGTGAGGACATGGGGACAGCCCCGCTGAGCACAGGGAGCCGTGTCGGGAACAGCACCCGCGGCACTGCTCAGCTGCTGTGGGTGCAGGCATCGCATCTGTCCTGCGAAGCCCACCTGTCCTGCTCCTGTGACCGAGAAGGGACCAGAGAAGCTGCCCCCACCCCGGTTTAAAGGGCATTTTGGGAGCAGGCATCTAACACAGCCCGGGGCTAACCACGAGCCCTCGAGATGCCCCAGCCCACGACACAGCTCATTAAAAGAGTCACAGAAAGGTTTGGGTTGGAAGGAACCTAAAAGATCATCTCATTCCACCCCCTGGCATGGGCAGGGACACCTTCCACTATCCCAGTTTGCTGCAAGCCGCTGGCCTTGGACACTTCCAGGGATGGGGCAGCCACAGCTTCTCTGGGTAACCTGTGCCAGGGCCTCACCACAAAGAATTTCTTCCTAATTTCTTCCATCTAACCATTCCCTCTGTCAGCCATTCCCCCTTGTCCTGTCACTCCATCCCTTGTCCAAAGTCCCTCTCCAGCTCTCTTGGATCCCCTTTAGGCACTGGAAGTGCTGTAAAGTCTTCCTGTGCTCATCTCCAGGCTGAACACCCCCAGCTCTCTCAGCCTGTGTCCATAGCAGAGCTGCTCCAGCCTCTGATCATCTTTGTGGCATCCTCTGGACTCGCTCCAACACATCCATGTCCTTTTTATGTTGGAATCCTCACAGTACTCCAGGCAGGGTCTCAGATGAGTGGAGTAAAGGGGGAAAATCCCCTCACTAAACCTGTTGATCACACTGCTGGGGATGCAGCCCAGTTTCATTAAATAAAAGTAGTCTCATTACAAGCCAGCTTCACATCTGACTTCACCAGAGCTCTGCCCTCTTTTTTCTGTTAAATTATTTTTCAGAACATTCCCCTGAGGTATTTCTAGACCTGCCATAAATCTGTCCCCGGGTCAGAGGACATGGCCATGTACCCCTAGAATCTTTACAGGGGATATTTTCTCAGCCAGAGGAGATGAAAACAGCATTTGTGGCAGGTAAACACCCCAGAGGAAGCAGAGGGCCCAGACAGACGGACGTGTCCCCACCGCTCCATCCCTGTGGCGGGCGGGAAGAGGAAACTCCTCGGCCTTGGCTGTGGGAGAAGGGTCAAACGTTTCAACAGCTGGAAAGTGGATTTAAGCCAATGCAAACAAACAAACAAAAAGCCCAAAGAAAACAAAGCAGCCTGGATCGGTGCCAGGTGTTTAACAGAGGTAGAGGAAGGCTGAGACAGCACGAGACCCAGGAGACCTCAGCACCCAGGCCTGGCTGCTGTGTCCAAGAAACACAAACTGTGATAGGGAGGAGCATGAGGAGGGTTCAGAGGCTGTTTGGGGTCACGGGAACCCTTTGCCACAGCAAGAGCTGGGGGGGCTCAGTTTTCCTATCCTAGAAGGAGAAAAGAAGCTATCAGGTGATCCATGGCCAGCTATAAATACCCCAGGGACTGAGTAAACAGCATTGGGGAGAAAAAAAATAAAGTGAAGCCGAAGAACAGCAGTGACACAGAGAAGTGTTTTTAGAAACTGGCCAGGAATGAGTTTAGGCTGGAAGGGAGGTGACAGCTCCTGCTCTGGCAGAGCCACTGGGGTAAATGATGTGGTGCTCTTCAAAGGCTTGGGCAGTTTGGGAAAGGAGATGACAAGGCTGACAAGATGACAAGGACAGACCACCATGGGACAGACCCCAGGAACAGCTCCAGCCTCTGTTCCTGCCCCAGCAGAGCACACAGACACCTCTCTGCTTACAGACAGCACCTGCACACGGATCCCTTCCCACTGCCTGCCTTCCAACCACTGCAGCAGCTTTGGAAAGTGAGAAATCCAGCACGGGAAGAGATTCCCCCCTCCCTCATCCGCCAGCTCTGCCTTGCAGACCGCCCACATCCAGAACTAAACCCCCGGCACGGCCGACGGGAGCATCCCCATCAAGAAGACACCAGCGCAGCCACGCTGCAGGCGTGTGCAGGGGCAGCCACACGCTGGAAATCTGCAGCTCGTTTCCCTTTCGCTGCCCAGACAGGGCCAAGATGCTTCATCTTCAAGCAGGGGAAACATCCTGGCTCCGTGGACACGGAAGGTTCTCCCGGCAGCAGCGTTTTCTCACTGGTTTGAGCGGCACGAAGGCTGTCAGGTTGTTGTCAGCTATTTACATGCTGTACCCAGAGTGAACTGGCTCACGTGATGTTCACTTCTGGCACAGCACTGCTCAGC
The DNA here is from genome assembly GCA_013397915.1 of Daphoenositta chrysoptera. Lineage (NCBI taxonomy): Eukaryota > Metazoa > Chordata > Aves > Passeriformes > Daphoenositta > Daphoenositta chrysoptera. The sequence continues at coordinate 53,669 of VZRO01001071.1, read as the reverse complement.
TCACAGGCTCAAAATATCCACCCCATTAGGGAAAAAAATGCCTGCTTGTAAATCAAATGTGGGACCGTCCCCGCCGCTGTCATAAAACGGTGTCAAAACAAAAGCAAGCCCGTGCAGAACAGGCTGCTGCTCCAGTCCTGCCAGGATGAGCAGTTTTATTTGGATGCCAGAATATTTGGTGTTATAGTCACAGCAGCAGATAATTCCACTGCAGGAAAGGGCACTTCGTGCTGGCTGCAAAACTGGAAGTTTCAGCCACGTCAGACCTTGGTGCCTTTTGCTGTGGAGAAGCACCCACAGAAAGCAAGAGGGAAAAAGCAAAACTCACTGTGTTTTCTGAAACACCCCAAACCCTGAACTCCAGCTGAGCAGTGCTGGACCAGAAGGATTCACGTGGAGCTCTGCACATGGGTGAGGTGCAGGCAGCAGCAGAGGAGCTCTGGGCACTCACAGCCCACTCACATTCCCCCTGCACTCGAATCTTGGGCTCTGCGCAGGGCTCAGCTCAGTGAGTGAGAATTCAGAATTCAACAGAGCCAGAAAATTTTAAAAATCCCCCAAAAGGGAAAGCCTAAGGCTGCTGACAGTGTCCACACTCTGGAGAATATTCCTGGTTATATCTTTGACTCAGAGGGTGGCTGGAAAACCCATCTCCCGAAGGGCATTTAATTTTCATTCTGAGGCTTTCACGCCACGTGAAATAACAGAAAAAATACACAAAAAACCTTCTACTACTTAGATACATCTAAAACCAGATCACTCTGCAAATCCTCTTTGGCATCTCAACCGCCTTTACAGCAGGAATGAGGCGTGGGAGGTGGCAGGAGCTTAGGGCGCCCGTGGAAATCCCATTTTCCAGGCAACTTCCATCCTTATCAGCGCGGCGCCAGGTGCACAGGTTGATGGTCACTGCCCAGCTGCCACGTTTGCAACTGCAGCTTGGAACTGTGTGGAGTTTAAAAGGCTGTCACTGCACCCCATGTCCTGCCACGAGCTTTTCCACATGCAAGCAGAGGCAGCCAGGCCCTGCCACAGAAACCAGAGCCACACAGATAAACCCCTGCAGACCCAGATACCCTTTGAGATAAGCAGCTAAAATTAATTTTCTCTGAAGCTGCTTGTGACAGCCCATCATCTCTCCTCAGCCCAGCTCCACGAAATAATCCCCATCAGCGAGAAGCACCTTTACAGCAAGAGGCTCCGAGCTGCACCACTGGAACTGGGACAGGGAAAGGTGAAAACCGCTGGGGTGAGACCGGATTTCGTGCACGCATTTCCCAGCTGAGCACTCAGCAGCCCTGCGTTGGGTGTGTCCCCAGTGCTGACAAGGACTTGAGGGTGCCACCACAGCGTCCAGAGCATCGCTGTCCCCCGGGGCTGTGCAGACACTGGTGGGGCATGGCGGAGCAGAAAACAACCCTCAAGCACCACAGCCCCACAGGCTGTGCCCGCTGTGCCTCCGGCGAGGCTCCCCAGCAGCCACACAGCGCGGAAGAGAGGGTCACCAGGACGGCTCGGTGCTTCCCCGGTTCACAGCTCGGAGCGGCGAGCTCGGGGCTGGGGCGGGCGGCGGTGGCTAAAATACACAGAGGGGTGGCCGGAGGGGTGGCCGGCAGCTCTTTGCCGGGGCCGGAGGGCGAATCAGCGCCGCTGCTGGCCACGTTCTCGTATTTCGGCTCTTCCTCCGCGGCAGCCTGTCCCTTCCTTTCGAGGCTGCCAACTAACTCGGGGCTTTTGTCCTTCTCTGTGGCACCTCCGGCTTCGCTGGCCCCGTCCTGGGCACCGGTGGTTTTTGACGAGAGAGAAGCAAGGAGGAGGGACAGTCTCTTTGCGGCGGAATGCTGGTGCTTGCCAGGGGCTGACTCGGCAGGAGCCCCCGGGACACTCTCCCTCTGCTTGCAGCTGTTCTCCGAGTCCCTGCGCTGCGCCAGAGCCCGCCGAGGAGGTTTCTGGATGGCCTCCATGCTCCTCCTCACCTTGGGCTCCTCCTTCGCAGCCCACTTGCCCCTCTGCAAGCTGCCCAGGCGCTTCAGCACAGCCTGGACCGGTCCCTCGCCAGTCCCCTCCGCCTTGGGGTCCTGCCCGGCCGTCCCCACCACCATGTAGATGGTGGTGACATTGGGCTCCTTCCCCTTGGCCTCCCAGCTGCCGGATTTCGCAGCCGCTTCCAGCGCCTCCACTCTCTGTGCCACGTGCCTGGTGCCGGTCACCACCCTGCGGCGTCCCCCCGGGGTGGCCCGAGGCGATGGCCGGTGGCTTTCGTCCCCCTTGCTGAGGGGCTCGGGGTTCTCGTAGCAATCGCTGGCCGGGCGCTCGCTGGGGGGCTCGGCCACCACATCCCCCGGCGGTGGGGTCAGCCTGGAGGGGCCCCACGGGGCCTTGGGCTTCCGGCTGGGGCTGGGGGTCTCGGCCGCCCCGAATTTTGTCCCCTCGGCGAAGGACACAGAAGGTCGCTTGGCCTTGGCGATGCTGGAGGTGCGGGGGATGGCGAAGGGCTGCGAGACATCCTCGGAGTCGAAGGCGGACGGGTCCGGGAGCGCGTCGCCTGCGGGGGATGCCCCATCCTGCAGCTCAGCCCCGCCCAGCAGCGGGATGCCTGTGGGACAAGGTGACACGTGTCAGACTGCCAGAGCTGCCACCCTGCCCGGGGACATAACTGGGGACACTGGGACAGGAGCTGATGCAACAGGATTGTCCCCGGGATTGTTTCCCAGGGAGGAGGTTTTGAAATGGGGTTGCCCCACTGGGCACGTCCCATCGCACACGGCCAAACACAGCCCCGCAGACAGGAAAACAAGGGTTTGGAAATAAACACTGTCTGTGCCAAGCACACCTCCCTGGGACAGGCAGGATTCACCCCGGCGGCCCAGAGGTGATCAGGGAGGAGGAGGAGGAGCAGCCATGGGCGTCACCTTCTCTGGGAGGGACGGAGTACTCGGGTCCCTCGTTGTCGGTGTCGAAGGAGGAGAAGGAGCTGTCTGAAACCCACGCAGACGATGGTGGCTCGATGAAGCTGGGGTTGAAGGGGATTTCCGTGTCGTGATGGGAAACTGGGGAGGAGAAGACACCCAGCTGAGCTTGAGCACCACAGGGTGCTCGGGGGAGAGGGGTTTCAGGCTCTCCCCCAACAGTGACACTGCAGAGAGGGCAGGGTGACCTTCTGGAAGTGCTGTTGGCAGCTCTGCTTTTCTTACCCGTGACTTTGGGAAGTTTCGAGCCACCCAGGTTAAAGCAGGGCATCAGGGCACTGAGGTTGGCCAGCACCCCCTGCACGTGGTGCTTCATCCTGGCCAGCACATCATCGTCCGGCACAGCCGCCCTGCAGGGCAGAGATGGGCATCAAGGGACACGGGAGATGGGGTTTTGTGTCAAAGGTTGAAAAATATTTAAAAATACCTGTCTCTGGCATCTGCTGAGCCAGCTCCACAGCAGCAGCAGGCGACACAGAGCAGCAGCAGCAGGAGAGGGACGAGGATGGCAGCTGCAAGGGCTCCGTGGTCCTTCAGACCTGTGTGAGGAGATGGGTTGAGTCTGGCACGTGGTGTGGCTGTGATGCCCATAGAACAGCCCTGCATGGAAAGTGCAGGAGCTGACAGCTCCTGGTTGGGACCAGGAGGCACCAGGATGCATCCCAGCCTCCCAGCACCTTCCCCAGTGTGGATGTGACTGTCCCCTGCCTGGTGCCAAGCAGTAAATGTGAGGTTGATCTTACTCAGCACACAGTCACCCTTCACAGGGTCGCAGGTCCCGCGGGAGCACTGGCAGGGTGAGGAACAATTCACTCCAAAATACCCCTCAGGACAGGTGTCATTGCAGCTGGAAGAGAAAAGGAAAGGAGGGAAATGCCCCAGAGAGAGTGAGGCTCCAGCCCTGCCCCATTCCCAGTGTTATCCCAGCGTTTTCCTGCATTACCTGTCTCCCCAGTAGCCTGCCTGGCAGATGCAAACTCCTGTCACGGGGTCACAGCTCCCCGAAACACACTCGGGGCAGAGGAACTGGCAGCCATCACCAAAGGTGCCCATGGGGCAGGAGCTGTTGCAGCTGCCAAAACAGAGCAAAGCATCAGCGACTGCACCCCGGAGCAGGGACACCCACAGGGACCGGTGGCCTCGCCCTGGGCGTACCTGGGTCCTGTCCAGCCGGGATCACAGCGCAGGCAGGACCCGGTCTGGGGGTCACAGGGCTCCCCATTCAGGCAGCGGGGACACGGCTGGAGGCAGCCCTCTCCATGGAATCCGGGAGCACAGGGATCCTTGCAGAGGGTCCCGTTCCAGCCGGGCTGGCAGGCCAGGCAGAAACCATCCACGGGCGAGCAGGGCTGGCTGCGCTTGCAGCTCCCACAGCTGCGTGGGCAAAGAGGCTCTGAGGTCACAAAACCCACCCTCGTACCCCTAAAAAGCAGGTTTCTCCCCACAAAAAGCAGGTTTCTCCCCACAGAATCGCTGAGCATCATTTTGGACCAAGGGGAAATACACAGTGGTGCCTAATGCTCTGTGGTAGCAAGAGGAGAGGAAGGCAGCAGAACCACAGAACGTTCTGAGAGAAAAAATACACAGAGGTCACCATGGGGAGCAGGACTAAGGACCCAGATTTTAGGGTGACACTTTCTGCTGGCATTAGCAAGGTGTTTCTTTTGGGGCAACGCTGATGCTGCATCCAACCTGGGACGCTCAAACCCCCAGGACGGGTCTCCCCGCCCAACCAAAGAGACGGACACAGCGCAGTGACTTCCCCCGAGATCTGACTGCAGCCCCGCTGGATGCCTCCTGCTGCCCCGTCTCACCTGTGCACGCACTGAGATCCGTATTTCCCTGCCGGACAGGGGTCCCGGCAGCTCCTGCCCTGGTAGCCGGGCTCGCAGGTGCAGTGGCCGGTGAGGGGGCTGCAGGAGCCGTGCCCGCAGTCGCAGCGCCGCTGGCACGCCGGCCCCCAGAAGCCAGCCAGGCACTCGCACTTGCCCGTCTCCTGCGCGCAGGGCGAGACGTTGCAGGAGCACTTGAAGCTGCACCTCCTGCCCCACCAGCCCGGCAGGCAGCGGCACAGCCCGCTCAGGGGGTCGCAGTGGGACGTGGAGGGGTTGCACTGGCATTGCTTCCTGCAGCTGGGTGCCCACCAGCCCGGCTCGCAGTGGCAGGCGCCGGTCAGGGGGTCGCAGCGGCCGTGGGGGCCGCACTGGCAGGAGAACTGGCAGAGCCCACCCCAGTGGTTGGGGTCGCAGGTGCAGTGGCCGCTCACGGGGTGGCAGCGCCCGTTGGGGTGGCACGGGCAGCTCTGCTTGCAGTCGTGGCCCCAGTACTGCTCGGGGCAGCCTGCGGGGCGAAAGGACACAGCCAGGATGGGGAGAAGCCCGGCAGCCCCCCGAGCACCCAGCTGGCTTTAAAGGGGGATGGCAAGGGCTGGGCGCGGGGGGACACTCACGGGAACTGCAGTCTGCTCCGAAGAAGCCGGGTTTGCAGCGGCAGAGCCCAGGTTTCAGGCACACCTCGCCCTCCCTGCAGGCGTCCTCCCCCTCGCACACGGCTGTCGGGGCAGAAGAGGCACTCAGCACTCTCTGGCCCCCCCAACCTGGCCACTCACCCGCAGGGACAGCATTCCCAGGGAAATCACCATCCTGCTTCCCGCTCCATCCCTCCGGCTCAGCCGCAGCACCATCAGCAGCTCGGGGGGTCCCCACGGGGCAGGACCCCACTGGCACCGCTCGAACAGAGCTGCAGGGCTCCCCCCAACACTCAGAGCATCCGCCTGGATGAGCCTGGGGACCACGCTTTGGGATTCATCCCCATCCATCACTCACCGACCGTGCACTGCCTCCCGTCCTGCTTCCAGCCGGGACAGCACGCCGGGCCGGCCGGGAACCTGCGGGAGAGACCGGGGGGTGTCAGCCAGGGCGGGGGGCCAGGGCGGCTTCATGGCCTCGGCCAAGGCCAAGCGATCCCTGCCCCAGTGCTGAGAAGGCGGCGTGGCCCCCAGGGCAACGCTCCGGAAGGAAACCAGCAAAATAGAAGGAAATTTAAGAGGCTGCAGCCCGAGTGGGCGGCGGGGCCGGCCTGCCCGGAGTGCTGGGAATGCCCCCAAGGAGCCCGTGCCGGGGGTCCCATGCCTTGGGAGAGGCTCAAAGCTTCGCCAGCAGTGCAGAAATGAGGCAGCGAATGAAGGCAGCAAAAGGCGTCTCCGTTGATGGGAGACGATGGGAGAGGCAGCAAATTCAGGGGACATCAGCTCCCAAAGCACTTTGGGGTTTGCTACACCCACGTTTCCCCACGATGAGTTTTGCCAAGGGTCCCGTATTGCCCCGTCGCCCTGTGCTCAGGAGGTGAACGAGAAATAAACCCTGGAGAAAGGGCCCGGTGCCCCAAATGCCCAGACATGCCCAACCACGCATCACCCCAGCCTCCGCACCCACCCCGTGCCAGGCTGCACCTCTCTCTCCGTGGCAGGAGGGATGGACAACACCCTCTGGGGCTGCTGAGAGGCCCCAGGAGATGGAGGGGCACAAGCCAGGACCCCCCCCGTGGCACCTACCTGCAGACATTGCTGCCCTCGGGGTCGAGCTCCTGGGCAGAGCTCTGCACCCACAGCCACAGCTGGAGGCAGAGGATGGGCCGGGCGCTCCCCATTCCAGCAGGGCGCCAGGGCCCCAGTCCCGGTGGCTCCCCAGCCCCACGCTGGTGTCCCTCTGTCCCGTCTGTCCCGTCCCTCCCGTGGTGCGGCCTCTTCCTCCCTCCAGCCTTGGGTTTCTTCCTGAGGAAACGTGGGAGGAGGCGCCCCGATCCAGACGTCAGGGGTGCGGCGGGGAAGGGGAGCAGGGAGTGCTGCTGCACGGGCTATTTTTGGCCCTGGCTGCCACCCTACCACGAAAAAGGAGAATCCAGGGGCTGGGCACAGCCACACAGGGGCTGGTACCTGGCTGAACATCTCACCCCACGCCCCCTGTGCCATCCTCCATCGCCCCCAAAGCTGCTTTAGCCAACGTCCCCCCAACCCAAATGAGGCGTCCAGTGCCACCCCCTGCCTCAATGCCCATGAGCCACCCCATGGCACTGCCAGCCCCTGGCAGGGGCTCAGAGGAGGGGTCCCCATGTCCCCCATGGCAACACAGCCTGACCTCTGTTGGCCTTTGAAGGGCTGCTGGCCACTGTCCCACCTCGCCACGTCCCCAGGAGCTTTGTGTCAGCAGATGCACAGGAAACACCTTTTTCCTACCCAAGGCCAGCTCAGCCGGGGGGGACTCCGGGTTGGAAGCACAGTGCTCCCCTTGGCCATGCAGGAATTAACTCCTCCATGGCCAGCACTGTGGGATCACCCCCCTGGAACCCCCTCCCCACCAGAAGGGGCTCAGGGGTCACAGCCATCAGTGGCTATACTGGAGAATGGTGAGGAAAACCCCAGAGCATCACCCGGTCCTTCCCAAGCAGAGAGCAGAGGCTGCAGCCAGAACCTCGGAGGAGAAACAAGAGATTGATTTATTTCCAATTTAAAGGTAGAAAGTACCTGATCTGAGGGGACCGACTCGCCCCCATGAACACAAGGATTGTCCCAGTCTGCCAGGTCCCAGTAGCAGCAGGAAGAGGTCCCAGTACAAAACTGATTCACCCCACGCCTGAGAGGTGCAGGAGTGGCCCTGGTGGTGCTGATCCTGATGGCTTCCAGCCACAGGAGCACCTGGACACCCAGTGCAGTGTGCTCAGCCCCCCCCAGCCACGTGGTGACCCCAGGACACCCCAACTGGACCTTCACATTGCAGGGATTGGGGAGGTACGGACAGAAAGGGGTGAGCTAAAACACCCCCACAGAGCAGGGTGGGGCAGTGGAATCCTGGGCTGTGAGCAGAGGGGTTTGCAAAGAGCCACCGGTGGATGGGAAGATCCTTTTTGGGGTGTGGAGCAGGAAGAGGGTGCAGACCCCCACCATGCTGAGCTGCAAGCAGAGAGCAGTGGGGAGGGGGCACAGCTGTGAGGGACCCCCTGTAGTTATGCCCTGGGCACAGTGAAAGGGTGGCTGGTGGGCAGAGATGCCCAGAGGTGCTGAGCTGTCCCATGCCAGGCTGGCACCCCACATCCAAGTGTCCCAGTGGGTTTGCAGGAATCTGCCCACGCTGTGGCTTTGCCACCACCACCACAGCACGGGGAAGTGCCAGGGCTGCCGTGCTGCTCTCCGAGCCACGGGAAGAAGAGGATCCAGGAAGTTCTGCTGCGAGGCCAGACCCTGCTCCCGTTCCCGTGGGGTCAGAGGGGTGCCGTGGCTCTGTCGGGGGAGCTGGACCCTGCCTTGCTCTCTCCCTCTGGCCCCAGCTGCGTGTCCAGGGACTCGATGACTTCCCAGGTTCCGGAGCAGCTGGATGTGGGGGGGTCTTTGCTGCTGCCCTGATACCACAGCCCAAAACTGCAGAGAGAGCAGATCAGGGCTGTGGGGGAGAAGAACCTCCCCAGGGAGGATGTAGAATCCCAGCCTCCCTCTGTGTGTGGTGGTGGCAGCAGGGGACAGCCTGGCTGCGGGCCCTGGGAGCATGTGGCACCCAGGAGAAGACAGATCCCCCTAAACCAACAACCCCTGTTTTGGCAGCATCCCTGCCAGCCCTGCACCAGCCTGCTGACTGTTCCCATCATATCCAAGCTCAGCAGGTGCCAGGTCCCAGCCAAGCCCCAAACTTCTCCACTGGCAGAGCCTCCCGTCCCTACCAGCACAGGAGCAAACTTACAAGCTCCTAATTTTGGATTCTGGAGGCTGAGCATCCACACAGTCTGTGCCATGACCTGGGAGCCAGGAGCCCTCCTCTTCATCGCTGCAGCACAAAGAAATGGGGGTAAAGCTGCACTGAGCCACAGCAGCAAGTGCTGGAGCCACTCTGGAGTTTGTGCAGTGCTCCCAATGCCACCACCTCGCCTCCCTTTTGTCACATGCATGCAAGGACAAGTGGCATTTGGCCAGGCCATGCCTGACTGGTGACAGGGACACACGAGTTGCAGCACAAAGCCCAGCCCCTGCGGCGCAGCTATGCCAGAGCAACACATCAACCACAGACATCAAGCCTTTGATCTCTGGAGGGAGGAGGCAGATCTGGGCTTGGGGAAGTTCCTTTCCAGGGCATCACACACATGGAAACACTGGAGCAGGCCAGCCAGCACCCACCCTGCACGGGAGGATCCCAGCACCCAGCTTGGCTCACCTGCTCGCCGACTCCTCCGTCGTTCCCAGCATTTTGGCCCTGATTTTTTTCCTCTGTTTTTTGATATTTGACTTCATTGCGTCCAAGAAGAAGCTGGGAATTCTCTCCTCATTCAGCAGCTCCCTGGCAAAAAGAAGCCAGCTGGTTAACCAAGAGCTTGGGGTATATTCTGCCCTGACTGTGGTGGGAGCAGCCTCTGATGGGCCAGGGGTGGCTGCAGGGACAGGACTCACCTCTGGTAATAGGCCAGTTCCTCCTGCACCAAGAACAGGTTGGTCTTGAGCTCGTTCCGCTCTTGCAGGATCTGCTGCAGCTCTTCCTTGGAGAAGTAGCAGTGAGAAGGGCTCCTGTCCCCATCCTGGTGCTGTGGCTCCTCCGAGGGTGACAGGGCTCCGTCCTGGAGGAGATGGAAAGAGTCAGCAGGCAAGCAGAGACCTCAAAACCCGCACCCAAAGGCTGGGTGCATGTGCAGGCAGAAGTGGAAGAGTCTTAGGAATGTCCCCATCTCAACCAGCAATCACCACCCATCACCACATGTGGCAAACCCTCCTCATCCTCTGTGTCCCACTGGTTTTAACTCCTGTCACCTCATCTCGCTCCACCCATAACAGTTTTTACAGACAAGGTGTTACTGGCATTGCAGACACCACACTGTTCAGTTTTCAGCTGTGGGGTTTACTCGAGCAGCCGTGTCCTGCTGGCAGCTCAGACTCACCGTGCCAGGCTCTGGCCGCCGGCTCTCCAGGGCTGTCCTGCTCCTCCTGCTCGTTTCCCTCTGGCTTTGCAGCATCGCAGCCTCCAGGTCCGACTTCTGCTCCAGAGCACTCTTGAGCTGGGCCTGCACCACGGCCACCTTGTGCCGCAGCTCCTCGTTCATGGCCATGAAGCGATGGAGCTGTTCCTGCAGCTGGAGGGCCCAGGGCAGCCAAAGGTGAGGCAGTGTCCCCACCCAGGGCCATCAGTGCCACCTGCCCCAGCAGGCTCGGCAGCTGTGACAGCCCCGGGGGGGTGTGACATGAAAGCAGGTCCCCGGGCCCTTGGCACACCACACCCCCGAGCTCCCACGCCCTTACCGCCTCCGTGTCCCGGCTCTTGCAGACGATCTCGTGAGCCTGGGCACGGAGCTCATCCCTCTGCCTGTCCACCACCTCCTTCAGCCGCAGCATCAGCTCCCGCTCCTTCCGTGCCGTGCTATCTGAGACCAGACAGGGGTGGGCAGGAGTGAGAGTCCCCAGGGACTCCTCCAACCCCTCAACGCTACAAAGCTCCTCAGTGCTTCAGCAAAGTCTGACTCGTTCCTGGTAATCTCAGAGTGGGAATAATGGAAAGAAGGGAACTGAGAGTTTTAGGCCATTCCCGACGTATCCTTGTGCTGGCACAGCAGCCCACACCCTGTGCCTGCCTCCACCGCCCTCCTGGGGGCTTTCGAGATGCTCTGGGGGTTTGGGATCCCTGTGATTTGCAGAGCAAGGGAAAGCCCGTGCTCCCTGGTAGGACAGGTCTCCAAGGTGAGGGAAAGGAGAGCAGCATTCCAGGCTCCAGAAGAGTGCGTCCAGCCCTGTACCCAGCCTGCCACTCCACAGGGGAGATTGGGGGACCCCAAACCCACTGTGACACGCACCTTCCTGGGACTGGCTCTCCGCAAGCTGCCCCAGGAGCTGGCGGTTCTGCTCCTCCAGGCAGGCCAGGCGGCCGTGCAGGGCTCGCTCCCGGCGCTCGGCCTCCCACAGCCTCCGCTCCGGGTCCTGGGGGACGGGGACAGCCGGGTCAGAGCCACCCGGGGCGACAGTGACAGCCAGGGGTCAGCCAGGTCAGAGGCTTCCCAGGGGATGGGGGACAGTGGGGTCAGAGCCACCACCGCGGAAAGGGGGACAACTGGGCCAGACATGTCGGAGCCGTCCCAAGGGATGGGGGACAGCCGGGTCAGATGGATACCAGAGGACAGCGAGATCAAAGCCGTCCTGGGGGATGTGGGACAGCCATGCCCTGGGAGAAGGGAACAGCCACATCAGAGCCGTCCCGGGGGATGCAGGGCAGCGGGGCCAGAGCCATCCCCTGGGAAAGGGAGCAGCTGGGTCAAAGCCGGGTCCCCACAGGGAATGGGAACAAGCCGGGTCGGAGCCGGCCCCACAGGGAACGGGAACAAGCCGGGTCGGAGCCGGCCCCACAGGGAACGGGAACAAGCCGGGTCGGAGCCGGCCCCACAGGGAACGGGAACAAGCCGGGTCGGAGCCGGCCCCACAGGGAACGGGAACAAGCCGGGTCGGAGCCGGCCCCACAGGGAACGGGAACAAGCCGGGTCGGAGCCGGCCCCACAGGGAACGGGAACAAGCCGGGTCGGAGCCGGCCCCACAGGGAACGGGAACAAGCCGGGTCGGAGCCGGCCCCACAGGGAACGGGAACAAGCCGGGTCGGAGCCGGCCCCACAGGGAACGGGAACAAGCCGGGTCGGAGCCGGCCCCACAGGGAACGGGAACAAGCCGGGTCGGAGCCGGCCCCACAGGGAACGGGAACAAGCCGGGTCGGAGCCGGCCCCACAGGGAACGGGAACAAGCCGGGTCGGAGCCGGCCCCACAGGGAACGGGAACAAGCCGGGTCGGAGCCGGCCCCACAGGGAACGGGAACAAGCCGGGTCGGAGCCGGCCCCACAGGNAGCGGCGGCGCTCCCGTCCGTACAAAATTTATTGAGCAACGCGGGAAGGGGGGAAACAACAACGCGCGGGGGTGAGGGGGCGAGCGGGGTACGGTGGAAGGGGCACACGAACACGCTGTTGAATATCAACAGTACTAAGAGGGGTGGGATTAGGCGTAGAGATCCTCGCGGTCGGCGGAGTAAACCTCGCCCTCCTGCAGCAGCGCGAAGTTGAGGAAGTGAGAGGGGCGGTGGACCTCGTGGTAAAACTCCTTGGGGTTGGCGAGCTGCAGCTCGTACTTCATGTTGGGGTCGTGGCGGACACCTGGAAGAGAGAGAGCGTCACCGCTCCTGCCTCCTCCATCCCCCAGGAGCCTAACAGAGCTCTCCACCCTTCTGTGATCATTTCCATGGCAGAAGATAAAGAGTTCTAAACCCACAAAATCATCCCTCTTTGTGTTCCTTCCCTCCCTCAAGAGATTTACAGTCCTTTTGTGCTAGGTGAGTGTTCTGTCACTCTCATTTCCTGACCCCTTCTCCAGCTGCCTGTGGTGTTCACACCAGGACCTCCCTACTGGGAACAGCTTCTCTCTTGCATTTTCCATTATCTCTTCTGCCTGACAGGGATTAATTATTCAGCAGCGATAGACCATGTACTACAATCCAGACAGACATGGTATCTATTTTTCCTCTCTATCAGTTTGCTCTCTTGCCACCAAAAGAAGTCATGGAACTGATGTCCCAGTGCTGGTACTAAGGAAAGTTCAGGCCACAGTGCTGGTATCCCTGTGCCAACTGCTCTGAGGAAGCTTTGGAGTGGGTAAGCAGCTATTCCCTCCTCCCCAAGCTCCTCACACCGCCTCCTTTTCCCTCCCCTTCCCAGGCCAGCTCACCCATGAAGTTGTAGTTCCAGGAGCCCTGCGCTGGGACCATGAAGAAGCCGAGGAAGCGGTCGGACAGGAGCATCTGCACCCTCTCGTAGTGGGAGGGGAGGTAACCCTTGGGGTTGTTGCCTTTGTCCGTGTTCTGCCGGCCCCACTCGTACCCGCTCGGGGTCAGCTTGTAGGCTGTCAGCGTGCAGGAGCCAGGGGTGAAACTGAAAAGGAGAAGACATGAGGCAAGCCAGACTCACCTGGGGCAGAGGAGGGAAGCCAGGAATGAGCCAACACTCCCTTTCTGCCAATTTTAGTTTGAGAGTTCCCCAGCACTGCGGCAACATCCCCCTGAGAGGGGCACCAGAAGCCTCCCTGCCCCTCACCTGCAGGTGATGATGATGGTCTTCTCCCCATCCCAGGAGGGGTTGTCAGCCATGACCTTGGCGTGGGTGGTGACATCCTGTGGTGAGAGCTGAGGGGACTCGTTTGGTTGGGTGTGAATCCATCCCAGAGGTTCCATTTCCTGACAAAAAGAAAGTGGTTTAAAATGAGACCACTTCAATCCTGGCAAAAAGGACAGAGAGATCACAGGCTTCCCCCTAACTTTAACCTAATCAGGCTGGCTTCAGGCTGAGCCCTTTCAGTCCTACAACTACAACAGACCAAGGGAAGCTGCCCCACCACCTCAGGCACCTGTTACTGACCTTCCACCCACCCTGGAAACAACCTCAACTCACCTTGAGATACTCGTGCTGTGGCAGCTGCCCTGGGAGGTGCACGGTCTGGTGTGTCCCCCACTGGGGCACCATCACAATGCACCGGATCTCCTTCACCTGGGGGTTGTCTGGAGGGCTCACTCCATACAGGTAACCTGCAATCTAAAACACACACCTGCCTTAAAAAGCCAGAAGAGATCTCTGTGTAACTGTGAGAGAGTGGGAACTAATTCCTGAGGAGAGCATCAGAGGGATTCACATGCACAAACAACAGCAGGCTCCCAGCCCTTCACTCCCCTGGTGTGTCTGAGTGGGGCACAGCTGTAACAAACTCCCTGCACACCCACCTGGGCCCGCAGGTCTGAGATGCAGATGAACTTCTTCAACACGTTTTTGGGAAGAATGTAGGTGTAACCTGTCTCCTTTATGTCATCTGATGAGACATAGATGTGGTTTGTCCGCAGGTGGAGGTTGGCAGCAGAAATTGCTCTGCGAGGAGGACACCGTGATCAGAGGGGGCACAGATCCTCCCTGAGCATTCCAACCCTTTCCACCACCCCTGCCTGCCTTCCTACCTGACCCTCCACTCAGTCTTGGAGGAGAAGGTCTGGGTTTCGTAGTTGCTGGTGGTGGAGGTGATGATTTCATCCCCGTGTTTGTTCACCGTGCGGGTCTGCGTGGCCGTCAGCTGCGACTGCTCCTTGGTTTGCTTCTCAATTTCTGCAATCTGCTGTCTCTGCTGAGATGGGGCAGAGATCTCCATGCCCAGGATGATGTCTCGGATCTCTGACTGGGTCAGGGATGCAACATTCACGCTGGAAGAGAAAATCCACCCAAGTCAGGCATTTCAAAATACATTCTGGAGCCTTCTCACCAAGGCACAAGCTCAGAACGTCCACTGTGGGCACTATGAAAAAATGAAAGCACAACTTTTTAAACAAGAGAGGGGCCAAACCACATGATGCTCAGATCAGGTAAGGTTTGATGCAGTAATTTTTATCTGCCTTACCAGAAAGTTATTAATAATAACCAGATTCCCTACAAAGCAGAGTTCACTGACACTTGGCCCCAGCCTTTAGGGCAGGAAGGAAAGGCTGGCAGGATCATGGGAGCTGCACAGTGCCTTACTTGTTCTTCTTGCCATAGTCAGCAAGGATGAGATCCTTCAGCTGCACCTCCACCTTGATCCACTCCTCATCTGTCAGGGTTGGCCAGATGTGGTGAGGCTCAGTGATGGTTGTCTTGTCTGGCTTCAGGATGACTTTGGCTCGATCGTTATTCACGTGTAGCGCCCGGAGAATCAGGATCAGACGGGAGAATGCCTTGGAGATGAAAAGAAGATGCAGTTAGGAGGAAGAAAATTAAATTTGAAGGTCCTAGTACAGCATTGTTCTGTTTGGGCACATGGATGTGGCATGGGAAGTGCCAGTGAAATCCATCTAAAGGAAAATCCAGGCAGATTCAGAGCCAAGTGCTCCCAAACAACAAATCAGGGATATCCTGAGGCCTTGGTTCCTGCCTCATTTATCAGCAGCAAAGCAAAATGCACGAGACACATCTGTGCTTACTGTGTAGGAAGAGATGGTTTTCAGCCAGTCATCATAGAGATTGAAGAGAACCATCTGGGGTTCAGTGGCCTTCAGGATGAGATCACCAAACTTCTCCACTTTCAGACAGGCCTGGAAGGGCAGCTGCAACTCCGAGCCTTTGATGACAATATTGGGGAAATCCAGCAAGTGCACCTGGAGTTTATCAAGAGGAATTAGCTCACAACTACTGCAGAACATCACAGGAACACAGAACTGTCCTGTTATCTCCCACAGATTTTACACATCCTCACGGAGCTGCATCCTTACCTCAAGTGGGTCCAGCATGCCCTTTCGTGTCACTATGATCTGCTTTGGCTGCTCCTCCACGGGAAGGGATCTGATCAAGGCAGCCACTTCTTCAGCTGTCTTCCACTTGGCCAGCTACAGAAAGACAGCAGGGTTAGAGAAATACCCACCCTGCTCTCCAGCAGTGTCTCTGGGAACCAGAGGGATGAAAACCAGATTCTAAAAATACAACCGGAATTTATGGCTTGTTCCAGATCAGTGACAAGGTCCAGCATCTCCTCCTTACTGATCACAGAGGGCAGCTCCCATTCCTGGAGCTCAGTCACTCCTGAGTGGCTCAGGAAAACCAGCTGGCTACTCCACCTCCCTGGATTTGCCACCTGAGTTTTCTCACTGCACTGATGTACAGCCAAGTGCAGAGTGATTTGTGTAACAGGGAGCACAGCACCGTTCCTCAAGCTCTGCTTGATGATGTGGGGCCTTTACACCTCAGAGCCTCACAATCCTTGCAGCAGCAATGCCTGTGTTCTTCTACTTTTATATCCCATGCTCCTGCCTGCCTGACCACCTGGAGTTTGGAGCTCTAAACTCATTAAGAGGTGGGAAGATGAAGATCTTTGTGAAGTTTTCTGCTCAAGTGAGTGTCCCAAGCAGTCAGACCCACCCTGGCTCACACCCAGGGCACAGCCAGGCCCTACCTGTCCCAGACGCTTCTGTCCTGCCCACACAGATGTGTGGATGATCTTCAGGAAGAGCTGTCCAGTTCTGGGATTGAAGATGAAAATGGCTCCGTTGATGGGTTTTGTGGTCAAATTCCCTTCAAAAGTCTGAGGAAACAAGTGAGAGTGAGAAGTGCAGGGAGATAAATGGAGCCCAGCCACACCTTTACACAACAGCCAACTCTGTGTGCTTTGAGCAGGAGCCATGTGGGAAATGCAAGAGCTGCTCTGTGCACACAGCAAAAATCTGGGTCCATGTGTTGACTCCCAGTTTTCCATCATGCATGGAAACCTCCACCCCGCTCAGTCCTTCCCCTGAGACAGCCCTCTGGCCTCACCTTGTGGATGGTGACTCTGTACACGTTGGTGTCATCCACAAACCAGATGATCTGGTTGGAGAAGAGCTCCCCATAGTTCTGGGAGGACAGGTAGGGCTCCGTGGGCTCTGAGGAGTAGAGCTGCAGCCCTTTGCGGATTCGTTCCCTCAACACATACAGGGCAGGGTTTGCTTTCATGATTTTGGCCATGGCCTGCTGGATCAGAGGTTTGCTCCCAGGGAACCAGTTCCCATAAGCACTGAAGAAGGAAGACAGAAGACCCGAGTTGTTACCATGAGATCTGAAGAGGCAACAGCCACACTCAAGTCTCCATGCAGCAGCCAGGCCCCTTTCTAGCAGCTGAAAACACAGCTTTGTACTGCACTGTGACTTCTGTAATGTCCCTAGGAGTTGGTCACCTATGGCTTTTCCCAACACCTCCTCAATGGGAAGCCACAGTACATGCATGCTACAGTCCCAGAAAAGCTGCACCTTCTCTAACAAACAGTGGAGAACTGATTTCTGACTTTCCCTCTCGTTTCCAGTGACAAACAGCTGGCCCCACTTGCAGAGGCCTTGAAACAAGGCCTGTCCTTTAGCTCCAAGAACAGTGTGACAGAAATCTCCTAAGAAACAAATAATTAATGAACTGAGGGAACTGAACCACTACTATCGGGCAAAACTGGGCAACCTGAGATGCCTTATCCCACTCACTGCACATCTCCAGCTTCTGCCTTCTCCCCTCATCCTCCTGCCTGGAATACGAGCCAGTCTGGAGATGCGCTGAGACAATACCCACAAACCACCAGTTACAAACCAAACAAATTAAAGCACAGAAGGTGCAGCTCTTACCTGTGCAGGTTGTAGGCCAGATCAATGGCAATGAGCACCCCAGTGGGAGAGGGGTAGATGCTCATGTTGTCTGTGGTGTAGTCCAGGAACTTGGCCCTGGCGTAGCGCTCGATGTCGTGGGAGTCGTAGTCGCCCCAGCGCAGCTGGATGTCGATCCAGTACTTCTGGGTGGTGGTGCTGTCCATCACATCCCTGGGGAGAAAGCAAGCCACAAGTTCATCCTGCAGAGAACTCTCCTGCAGTAATTGTCACCAAGCACGGACGCTGCAGCCAGCTCAGATCCACATTCCACCCTGGAAAGGGACTCTGCTGTTCTCATCACACAGCAGTGAATGCAGAGGCTGTTCAAAGGTTTAAACAAAGCAGCAGTGAGTCCACTGCTGTGTAGTCACGAGGGTCATCTCCCCCAAGGACTGTCTGGTGAGGATTCAGTGAGAATTCGCTCCAGATTCTGGCCCTGGGCCAGCTCAGCTTTGTGGGGTTTCCAGAAGAACCTCCAAGAGCTCAGGGAAAAGTTCACCCAGAGGAGAGAACAGGAGCAAAGGCAGCGTTGGTGTTTTGCAGAAGGCAGTGCCAGGAGGTGCTGCAACCACCTACCCAGACAAACCCTGTGCTTTGCTGGACACAATCTTCAGTGCCCTGAAGAAAACCAACCCTAGATGCCCAAGAGACACAGAAGCTCAGCAGCTCTGCTCTGCAGGAATATCGAGGAGAGGGGAAAGGGAAACTCACTTGGAATCTGCCAGCAATGATGGACGGGACACATTCCACTTGTAGGAAGCAAAGAGAAGGATATCTGCACACGAGGAATTCATCTTGTAGGACTTCCTAGGATGGATTGTCTCTTTCTGCACTGTCTCAATCTCCAGAGCATCCAGCTCTTGATCAAACACCTGGGGAAAAGGCAGTCAAAGATGAAATGTGTTCAAGCAACCCAGATAAGGAATCTATACTCAACACTGAGGCAGCCAGGAAAATCCCATTTTCCATTTCCTCCCTTTCTCTGTCACATTGCTGGATGAGGACTGGTCCTGCTCCAAAAGGGCACAGAAACAAACCAAGCCAACACTGCTCACCTGACACAAATCCATGACGATGCTCTCGTGGATCTTCTGCCACAAGTGAGCTCGGAAAATCTGGATGAGGGAAATCTTCAGCGTGGGGATCTTGCCGTGCATGAAGATCCCTGTCAAATCCAGCTGCACCTGGAACCCAACATACACCTGAAAAGGAAAAGCAGCTGTGAGAACACACAACAGCATAACTGATGGAAGTTTAAAAAATGGAGCATTAAGGAGGTTTAGTACCTCTTTAGTAAAGGTTTAGTACCTTTACTCTTTAGTAAGAGATGTTCTGAGAATTACTTGGATCAATTTCAATGGAAAAGTGGTGTCTGCTCCTAGAGAGACAAACACCAGGTACTTACATTGGCTCTGTTAATGGTAGGAGACCACCAGAGAGTGAATCTTCTGTTTGGAATTTGGTTCAAACCCGACCTCTGGGCATTTGTCAGCTTCTTCCACTTCATGGACTCCTCAAAGCCACTGGCCTTCTCCCTAGAAAGGGCAGACCATCAACTGCATTAGACTGAACTGCACGAGATGTCCCTCATCTCTGCTGCCATGTGTCACTTCTAACAGAGACAGGGATCAGCCAGGAGCCAGGAAGGTTGTTCCACACCAAGAAATTTCCGTGGATTTGCAAGAAGTTCAGCTGTAGCCCCCTCCCAGGTGCCCTCACAACTGAACTACACAATGTTCTCAAGTGACCACTGAAAACCAGCAGAAACTCAACAGAATCAGCACAGGCTGAGCTCAGGACCCACATCAAAGTTCCTCTTACCAGAAGAGACCCTCCCACGTGGGGAAGTAGGTGCCCTTGAAGAGAGTGTGCTCCAGGATGCCTTCCACCCCGCCCAGGGCCTGGATCATGTCCGTGCGGTAATTGTTCAGGTTCCAGAGTTTGCCATCGTGGCGCTGGTGTGTCCACCAGAACGGGTTCTGCTTCAGCACCTGGAGACAACAGTGAGCAGATCACTCACCTGGCTGCACTAGTTGTGGGAACCAACATCATGATCATGTCAGTGTACAGGTGAAAAGCCTCCTGCCCTCAGTGCTGGAGCACGCAGCTCATCTACAACACGAGTTCTGTCAGTACTACTGCACAATTCACCCTGGGTGGAATCTCAGTTTTTATCTTTCAGGGACTGGCCTTCTACAGAGCTGTCATGAAAGGCTTTAAATAACAAATTATTCCACTGTTATTAAAGCTTAATATTTTGGAATGTTTGTTTTGGGATCATTTTTTTTCCCCTCTCCAGAACTGATTCCTTAATACGTAGTTGTACTTATTGTGGTTTTCCCCAATACACTGCAATCTATCCAAATGCTTCAAGAGTGGATAGCTACAAATGGTGGAGCATTTGGTTCCCAACAGCCTCTAACAGTCCCAACACAAGGCTGTAAATTCTTCCTGCAGCAGACAGACAGAAGTGCACCTGCAATAATGCAAGGTGAAAGAACTTTGTGTGGAACAGGTATCTGAACCTCATATTCAGGTGAAGAGAACTTCCCAGTCAGTACCTGATACTGTTTGAAGTCAGTCCTGACTCTCCATCCTTTATCATAAGCCAGAGTATGCCGGTCCTTCTGGAAAAGGGTATTAATACGAGGAATTCCCCTGTCCCACGAGTCCTCCAGATCCTCCAGCGTCAGACGCCTGAAGAAAAAACATCCCCACACTTTGTTACCTCTCAATTTACAGCGATGCATTAATGAGCAGTTCAGCTGGTGAGATCACAGAAATATCACAGAGCTCAGGGCTCTGGCAGGGGACATTAAAATGCCAAACACTCAGCAGAGTGTTTGCAGCCATCACTGTGAACATGATGATACCAAACAGGCAAAAGAAAAAGCCCTTGGAAGTGCACAGAACTGCAAATGGGTCTGGTATCAGCTTTTCCTGACGGCCATACCATTTTCCTTTAAGGGTGGCACTTTCTGCCTGCAGAGTCCTCACCTCCTCCAGAGGTAAGAGAGCAGCTCTGCAGGTACCACAGGGCCAGCAAGGTCTCCAAAATCCCCAGACAGCATGAAACTTCTCAGTGCTGCCTGTCCTCCCCCACATGGACACACACCTGTTCTGGGCTATAGCCTCTTGTCGCTTCAGGGCATACTCTGCCCACACCCTCTGAGAGTCAATGAACTCACTCTCCCATGGCTGGATGTAACGATAGAGATTTGGGATGAGCTGATCCTCCTCATGACTCATTCCCGAGCGGAAGTGAGTGATGCCAACATCTGTCTGCTTGGACCACCTGGAGCAAAGAGACACAAGAATGAGGTAGGAGGAATTGAGACTTCTCTGATCACTGCCAGGAGTTACTGTAAAGGCAACACAGCTCTGTACCATGGCATGGTTTAGCACTCTTGGAATATTTTTAGGGGAAAGAGCAGCTAAGAGAACATGCAGGAATTAGAGCAGCACAACTCACCTCAGGTCAGACTGAGGGATGAGAACGTGGCCCATGGAGAGCATGCCCAGCCCTCCCAGCTCCTTAGGGGTGTAGAACACCACAGGGGGAAAACGGCTGGGCATTTTGGAATTCAGGCCGATCTTGATCCGAGTCTGGATTTTATTCTCACACTTCACCAGCAAATCAAGCAGCTCCTGAGTATTTACAACAGCTTCCCGGAAATAAGTCATCAAGCCAATCAGAGCAGTGTTCCATTTATTGACAATCTAGAAAAGAAAGGAAAGGATCAGCCTCCAGACCACTCCCCAAGCATCTGCAGAAAGCTCCGTCATAGATCTCCTGTGGGAGCCCTGAAAGCAGAGAATATTTCCCTGCCTGTTTTGAAGGGTTCTACCCCCCTGGACAACACTGTATTTGACCTTTATCCACGGAGAAAGCTGCCAACTCTTTGGGAAGAACTAGAATCTACTTCAGTGAGAACTAAATAATAGAGTATTATTTAAGGTTATCACAGGGTGAAAAATCTAAAGGTGTTGGGTTTATTAATGTAGTAAACAGATAAAAAGCAAAAACTCCAATATGGAGGATTGTTGTTGTTTCTAGACCTTCTTCTTCTTCTTCTAGTATGCCATATTCTGCAGTAAAAGCAGTCTAAAAGTTATTGGATGAAAAATTCCGCAGTTCCTGTGTACGTGACTGAAGCATTTGTCTAACATTGGTAGAAAAGTGAAAATATCTTTCATTTTAAGCTTTAATTGGATGATTTACCTTTAAGAAGGCCGTGTTATCTTGCTAAGCATTCATTTCTACTGCATTCCCTGTTGTGTGCTGTGTCTGGGTCACACTAGTGACCTTACTTCTCTGATAAGACTTAATAAACTATCTTAAAGCAGAGAGTGCTGAAAGTTTCTTTAAAATCACTCCCCCATCAGGAGAAAACCTGGCTTAGAGCTAAGTCAGGGGCTGGGGTCCACAATCTCCCTCTCTCCTTACCTTAGTGAAGGTTGTGGAGCCAGAGGCCATGAGGATCTGCCTCACCCTGTTGTGAAACCTCTGCATAGACTCGTCATCCACGCGCAGGAAGCACTGAGCCGTGCGCTCCTTGGTGACCTAGAGAGCACAGACCCATCAGTTCCCTCCTGGGAGCCCCTCTCCAACACATGGAAATCCCACCCAGGGCCTGCTCTCCAAAGCCCACCTCGTTCTGCAGGTTCCAGACCCCGTCCTTGTGGGTGAACTCCTCGTAGCTGGTGCGGCACTTGGGCAGGATGCGGCACTCGAAGCCGCACATGTTGAACAGCAGGTTGGGGTTGTCCTTGCTGTACACGGACACAAAGCTGTTCTCCCACTGCACCGTGGTCACCGAGCGGGGCAAACGGTTCTTGATATCCCAGAAGACAGCACGGCCACTGGAAAACAAGATGGGCGTAGTGACACTTTATTTTTGCCCAAAAAACTTGCCCAAATAAGAATTTGGCAAGTTCTCAGAGCTTCCCTAATTTTTCAGGATTTCAGCACAGACCCCCTCACTTCTCACATCTCCTCCTGAGCACCTATCAGTCTCCGACATTTTTTAATCACAACTGATTTTCCCCTTTTTCCAACCACTTTTTCTTTCCTGGCTGCAGCACTTACAGGTTCACGTCGTGCTTCATGAGGCGCATGCGAGCATCCCGGGGCCAGCACTTCTTGTTGTTGTAGCCCACAATGTTCTCGTTGTTGGGGTCTGGGTGCTCTGTCAGGTACCGCTGAATCAGGTCTCTTGCCTCGTCAGCTGTAAACCTGGAAATGCACAAAAAAGGATTTGGAATTCCACGATCGACTTAGCGACACCAGCCTGGCCTGAAAGATAAGGATTTAATTAGGAAAAGCTGTTTGTCAGACTGTTTGGAGGTAACTATCCCATTTTTGTATGCTCACAATGGATGGGGGAATTTCACTAGCACAGAGCAACTCAGGGTTTGGGTTATCTTTCCATGAAGAGACAGAAAGGCTTATTTTACCAGTCTCTAATTTATCAATCCCTAAACAATTGAGCTCTTGACATTGTTGTGTTTCTATTGATGCAGTGAAGCTGCAGAAAAGCAAACTGAGAAAGCAAGAGGAGGCATGTGGACATCCAGTTATCCAGGGAAGTCTGTCGATTCAAATATTCCTGATTTTCAATAGCAAAGGGAACAAAACCCAGGAGCAGGAGCATACAAATTCTCCCTTTCCTTTGTGTTCACCAGAGAAAAGCAGAGCCCCTGAGGTCTCACCTGAAGAAGATGTGAATCCTGTCAATGTATCTGCAGAAGAGGCGAATGGGATGGGCCACTTCCGTGGCAATGTCCTGGAAGCTGAGGAAGTCATTTGGCATCTGGGGAGGCCCAGCCATTTCACTGGCCCGGTGCAGGCCCAGCACCAGCAGGTCCATCACAAGCCCATAGTACTGGACAATGAAGGAAGCAAACTGCAGCCCACGAATAATCCCGTAGGAGTTGGTGTGATTCATGTCCTGAGGAGATCAAGGGGAATTGTGAGAAAACACATCACAACACACCAGGAACCTTTCACCTCAGCAGCTGTTCTTTAGCAGGACCCAGAAGGGGTTTTTTACTCCCTCATCGCTTTCCTCTGGCGAGTCTTGTGTTCCTTCTTTGCCACAAGTCCAAAACCTCCTCCCTCATGAGTCCCTTTTACCACGAACCCCCTTTCCTGGCAACAACCATCACCTTGTAGTTGATCACCACGTTGTTCTTGGCTGTCATGTAGTCAGCAATGTTGTGATCCACGATGAGACGCAGCAGCCTGTTGAGCAAGGTCAGGTCAATCTTCTCATACATCTTCTCAAACCGAGATTCCAGCATCACGTTGCATTCCCCTTCGCTCGTTTCCCAAACATCCTGCAGGTTATTAATGCCTGAGGGAACAAACAGTGTTGTGTTATCCGACACAGCAGAGCACAGAAGCAGCCTCTGGGTACAGGAACTCAACCTAGGTCCTGTAATGCTTGGTTTTTCAGACTCTGGATCTTCCAGTCTATCCAGAAAGGGGAGGAAAACTATGCAATCAACTGTAAATGCTGTGCAAGTTGTCCTCCTCTGGGATATAGATATGTATTAACCTACAAAATACATCTCTGATTGTAATTATTGACTGCAAATTGCAAAAATAAAAATTCAGCTCCCAAAGGGACTCATACACAAGTTCCCCAACAGGAAAAATCATTTTTGCATGGAATCCAAGAGCCCACTGACCTTGGCACCACTTGTACACCAGCAGAGGGGGTGGTTCAGTGTCAGCAGGTTTGATCCAAGGAGGGAAGAGTCTTCGCTTATCAGCCTCATACCACAAGTACTGATCCAGATAAGCATCTGTGATCTTCTCCAGGGGCTCAACATCATAAACAGGGACCAGGTGGCTGTAGAGATCCATGAACTCAATTCCCACCTTAAGAAAAAAAAGAGGGGGAAAAACTGAGGCTGATAGTTGAGAGAAAACACAAAGTTTTGGTGCCACTCAGCTTCTGAATGAAGCATAACGTGGTTGGGCTTTCACCAGGCTTTCACTCACCTCCTTGAAGGCTCTCTGAGTCAACAGATGTCGCTTGATTCTGGACAGAGCTTCGTGGGGATTATCATAAGCCTGCTCAATCAAGCCCAGTTCCTCTCTCTGTGACTGATTCAGGCGTGATTTCACACTGAAAACAAGGGAGAACAGCTCAGCATCTGCACAGGAACAGCCTAATGGCCACTGCATTAAACTGAGGAATGATAATGTAATTTACAATCCACATCCCCAAACTTACAAGCTTTGCCCAAGTGACAGAGTCAAAAAGAACTCCCAGTTAAGTTGCCAGTACAAACACCAGTTCATCAGGATAAATTTTACCCCACACTCAATCCCAGATAACAAAACAGAAGCCTTTCCCAGTGCCCCTGAAGATCATTTCCCACTGCTTACCTGTAAGCTTCCTTCAGCCTCTCCAGGGCTAAGATCAGCAACTTGGTGTCATGCTTGTAGGACAGTGGGGGGAAGGGAATGGGGGAGAACCTCCTGCTCTCCAGCCAGTGCACTGTGGTTGTGTACACAGCTACAGCCTCTTCTGCAGTGATGTAAGGCCCATCCTGCAAAACCACACCACCAGAATTAATCAGCGAAAGCTTCCCTATGAAAACAGCATTAATTTGGGCAATTTCAGGGAGGACAGAAGTACCTTCAGGTAGTTATGCTGCCGTTCCTGCTCAGCTTTCAGGTAGAGCCTGGTCAGCCTGCCCAGGTTCTTCTTACAGACGGTTTTGTCGACGGTGGCTCCCCGGCGGATCCGCTCGCGGTTGTAGTGAGCTGTGTTTGTCCACCAGTCAGCTTTGGCCTTCACGTACCTCAGGATCATGTTCTCAATAGGAGTTGGCAGCCCTGGCACCTGGGGAGGGACAGGGACTTGAGGGAAGCAGCAGTGGGAGCCTTCCAAGAGCAGCTCCGTTTGGGAGATGTTGAAACTGAACCCAAAGGCCAAGCGAGAGATTTACCTTCCAGGGAATATTGGCCTTCCAGCAGCGCCAGGCCTCGCTCAGGTGCTGCAGGATGGTTCTGGCTTTGTTCTGTTTGATCCCTTCTGGCATCATGTCCAGGATGTCGTGCATCACAGCTGCCCTGAGCTCCAGGTCAAAGTGAGACTCCACGCGCTGCTTCGTGACGGTCTTTGCCACACCCTTCGAGTGACGGCCTGGGAAAAGCAAAGCCCTTCAGGAATTCTGACACCACTGGGCAGTGATCCTCCTTCTCCTGATTCAGGAGTGCATGGAGGTGCAGGATGTCTGGAGAAATTGCACTGCCAAGAGTCTGGAGTAGATGATTAAGTGGCTGTGGAGCAGGGAATCCCACTTCCATTTGGAATCTATTCTGGGGGTGTAGATCTCGTAAGAGCTCTAAGCTGGTCAATAGCTCTTGGGATTGGCATGGAGCACATGGATAAAGACCAGCAGTGTGAACAGAAAAGTGGCTGGCAAGCAAACAGTATTAATCTTTACCACACACTCCTCCCACATGCAGGATTTACAGGGTGCTGACCTTCAAACTGCCTGGCCAGCAGATTCCCCAGCCAGCGTTCCAGCAGCGGGGTGATGCCCCTCATGAAGAACAGCCACACTCTCCAGCCTGGAGCCCAGAAACCACAGCCAGGACCTTTGCCCACAGGCCCCTGGAAGAACAGAGACATGATAAGATCAGGTCATTTATTGACACTCCAGAATCCCTCCCTTGTTCCTCAGTTCACACAGGGTCAGTATCACGTGGAAAGGTGGAACTTACTGTGTTAAATCTGTAGTAGATGAGATGTTTCAGGTCCTTGCACATTCGAATCTGCCTCATCAGTTTGTATTTGTACCGGTACATCCCTGTGAGCTGACCCACGTGGGCAAAGATGTACTGCAGGCCATCTGCCAGCTGAGACATGGAACAGAGGCAGGGATAACAATCAACACCTCAGACATCACCTCCAGCAGCCAGGTTTATTGTACAGAGTGTATCAGGCCACACAAAGCTCCTAATGCTGGCTCAGACAATGATCAATTCTTATAAACTAATGTAGAAGCAGCATTTCAAACAATGCCGAGTATTTTCATTGTTTCCCCTCTTCTCCGTAACCCTGCAACATTTCATCACTTTGTGCATCCTATAGATGCGATTTTCCACATAAAATATTCCAATTCTCCTCTCGACTTCCCCTCACCACATAAAAAAAACCCCCACAAAATGAAAAGAGCCTACCTGAAATGCATCCACATTTCCCAGTCTGTACTGGACGTGGCTGTCCACCACCAGCTTAGTCAGCCGCAGCACCTCTCGGCACAGATGGAAAGCGTTCCCAAAACGGGACTTTTTTCTTTCCTGGACAAGACAAAATATTCAGAATTTATGTAACAATATCATAGAAGAGTGAAGCAACTCCAATTTGATGAGTCTGTACAACAACTGAGCAGCTGAGGCACTGTGGCCTCTTTTTCCACACTGGCTACACGACCTTCAGGTAAACTCTGCTCTTGTGTACTACAGCACGTACCTTAGTGGTGAGGGTCTTCACGGGCTTCAGGTTGAAGTTGTAATCCAAGTGAAGGTAATTCAGGTTCTTTCTGTGGATCAGCAAGTTCAGCATGTTGTAGCCCTGGCGACACACCTGCAGGCCAACTTCCACCCAGTCCAGCTTGGTGGACTGGAAAAACTTGGTAGCCTTGAAGGAGCGGAACAGGTACCTGGAGAGAGCAGAGACCACAATCAGCTCAATCCCCTACACAGATCAGCAGTTCCCCACTGAACAGACCCCACTCACCTCTTCTTCTGGGCCTTGGGAGGTCTGTGTTTGAGTGCATTTAGGACATAGTATTTCAGGAGCTTCTGGTAGGAGACTCTCACCTTGACTGGCTGTCCTGCTGGGCAGTGCTCACGGTACCTATGGATAAATCCCACTTCAGTGCTTCAAGTAACTCACATTCCTTAGAGGAAAAGTCTCCAGAAACTCTTCTAACACCTCTAGAAACCAGTCACCACGATGTCTTTATTTATGATCACTAAATCAGCCCTTAACCCAGGACAGAACTCACCAGTTCTTGACCAGTGGGATGTCAAGAGCTCTCCGGGTCCTGCCAGACCTCAGGTTGAAGGGTCGTGGGGCCCACAGCAAGGCAATGCCATTGGCTGTGTTATCAGTGTAGAGAGGGGTATCCTTCAGGAAAGGTTCCACAAACTCTGGCAACTCAAACTCTTCGTCATCATCAGGCAGCGGCTCCTGGCTCTGAAATACAGGAGCACCACACCAGGTGTTTCCTGATTCCCTCAGCTCAGCTTTCTGAGTTAAGCAAGTAAAAAAGCCTTCTCTTTGCTCCCTTGGAAGAAGTGTGGCTGTATTGAGCATGAAAGAAGCAAAAAGCACTCAACAAGGCAAACTGTGGCTACTAAACCCTGAGGTAGGTGTTATGGAGGTAACTTCAGGGAGATACCAGCTCCATGAATACACCAAGGGCAACCAGAAAGATAAATAATCTGTCAGAAGACTCTAACATTGTTAATTAGGCATTGGGCTTTATCCTACATTAACTAAAGGAGACAACTTTGTGCAACTCCAGAAGCAAAAAAAGACTAAAATGACAACTGTGGGGTTTTTTGTCAAAGGGCTTGTGCCTTCTCCTGAAATATCTATGTTTGTGTGCTGCTATCAGAAGCAAGATACTAAAGCTCCCTACTTCCACCAGTGACTCACCTTGACAGAATGTCTGTGTGAAATGGGGTTGATCAGAGGATCGAAGTAAAAAGCTGGGAGATCAGGATCTTCTGTTTTAATGAAAACCACATTTGGAGTATGGTACCTACAACAAAAAAATTTGCATCAGAGCCTCTGACAGCTTTTCCCTCTTCTCCTGGCTCTGGAGGCTGCTGCACTTACCAGGTGAGGTGGACGTGGTGTGGCAGGTTGTTGTACAGGTATGGGAAGGCAATTTTATACTCTGTCCTGATGGGCTGCCTGATGATGATTTTGTTGATGTCATTAAATTCATTCCAGTCTTCATCCCTCAAACGAGACAAGAAATTGTTATGCAAGCATTCAGGGTGAGAAAGACAAACATTTGGCACTGAAAACATACTATCAACCCTTCCCTAGATAAACACTTATCCCTCTCCTAAACCAAACACTTACTGAAGATTGATGTCTCTGACAAGGGGCTCAAACTTGGGGCCTCCAGGAATGGCCATGTTCAGTGCCTTGGAGGTGAAGAATGCCTTGAGGTCGAACAGGTAGAAGTAGTTGTCATCCACCAGGTCAGTGAGCAGCTGGTTGGCCAGGCGGTACAGGGTGGACATCATGGGCAGGGTGAACTGCCAGCGCTGGTAGGTGGAGCCGTTGACATACCTGGCAAGGACAGAGCATGGGCACTGCAGGCACAGCCACAGCACAACCAAAGGAGCAGAAATAACCTTTTGTCACCTGTCATTCATCAAGGACAGGTGACACGTGGGCGCCTCTAGGCTGAAAGAAAGGCTGCAGCACTCCTAAAGACCACTCGGGACTCCTCCTGCCCAGAAAATGCTGCAGTTCCTCTCCTCCTTCATGTTCAAACACAGAACATCTGTGCACCTTTAGCAAATATCAGTTTCGAATTCCAACTGGACAATCCAGGCTCTCAGCTCTACAGCATGGTCAGAAATAATCAGTTTTAACACTCCTCCTGGATGCTGAATCACAGAATCCCAGGATGGTTCGGGTTGGAAGGAACCTCAAAGCTCATCTTGTTCCAACCCTCCCACCTTCTGCTAGCCCAGCTTGCTCAGAGCCCCATCCAACCTGGCCTTGATCACTTCCAGGAATGGGGCAGCCACAGCTTCTCTGAGCAATCTGAAGGCAAGAGACACAGCTTTCCAACACTCAGGTTTTCCCTCCCACCCTTGAGGGAAGGCTTTTCTCTCCTCACCAACATCACACAAAGGCTACACACTGCTCTGTACAGATAAATCCATACATGGTTTGTTTTCCCCCTTTTCCCAGTGAATTGTGCTACCACAGCCACCTACTTCCTGTTATCCTTCAGAGGCTGGTGGTCATAGAACCAGTCCAGCACAGGGGCATCCTCCTCTGGATCCAGCTCCAGCTGAATGGCTTCCAGGGGCTCCACATCCAGGATGTTATCAGCATAATCCAGAGGGGGCTCTTCATCATCAAACGGGGGGAACCTCATCCTCTTGAAGTGACGCCTGTCCCTCTTCTCCCGCCTCATCATAATCCACATGGACCTGCAGGAAATCCAGGGGAAGGTCAGACAGGGATTTTGTGGTGGCTGCACAAGGGTTTGTCCCCCCTGGATGGAGCAGAAGGCACCTACCCCCACTGGGCAATGTAGACGGGCTCGATGACCCAGGGGATCTCGTTGACGAAGGAGATGGCGCCGGTGATGTGGTACAGCACGGGAACGTCTCGGATTTGCTCCCAGGGCATGGGCATGTTCTCCAGGAGCTTCAGCACAGCGTGAGGCATGTACTTCAGAGCACTGCAACCACAAAGCAAGGTAAGCCACGCTGGAGTGGATCTCAGCAGCAGCCATCCACCTGCCACGAGCCCAGGGACCTCCCAGTTATTCCTCCTGCGAGCTGCTCGTCTGAGCTGTTCAAAGGGCAAATCTCTGAGCTTCCCACTCCACCTCTGTAGTATCAAAATGTTTGCTACTGATTTAGCTTTCATCAGTGTTACAAACAGAAACTGGAGTTTTAAGTGAGTTTCTAGAGATTTTATGGGTAATGGTAAGTCAGAGCAGCAAGTCTCTTAGACAGGTCTCTGCAGCCCAACAGCAAAGAAGCATTCAGGATGCTTTTCAATCTTGCAAAAAACATTTCATACTCTCCCCAACTTCTTCTAAGACACTGTGTTATGTAGGGTAACGTTTTAATCATGAATTCAAAGCAACAACTCCCTTTGCTGACACTCTTTTGCACTGATACCTCACAGCCACAGGCTGAGCTACAAGTGACACTTAAAGCCCTTTGGAGAAGGGGCTTTCCCCTCAATGATGCATTATCCAGCCTAATGCTTTTTCTCATAAATTCAAAGCAACAACTCCTTTTGCTGATCCTCCTCTGCACCGATACCCCAGGGCATCCTCACCGAGCTACAACGGGCACGGAGAGCCCTCTGGAGAGGAGTCTCTCACTTCACCAATTACCAAGGCAGCAGAGGCGGCTCCCCGGAGCTCCCCCTCTGTCACACGGGCGGTCCCTTACCCCAGGTAGACGCGCTTGTCGTGCCGGAACTTCCTATTGGTCATATCACCGTGGTCGCGGATGATTTTGCGGACATGCTCGGGGGGCATGTCCTCCTTCTGCGCGTCCACGAAGCCGAATTTCCTCTTCTCCGCATAGCGCTTGGCCTGCAGCTGCTGCCACTTGCGGGCTGCGGGGACACAGAGGCGGCGCGTCAGGCCTTGTCCCCCGCGGAGGAGCCGGGGTGTCCGGGGCCGTACCCACCTTTCTCCTGCAGCTTCTCCTCGGACATGTAGTCGGGCAGCGGCGCCAGCGGGTTGGGCACCGGGGCGCAGCCGCCGCGGTACGGGAACACGGCGGCCATGGCGACGCACCTGAGGAGAGGGTGGAGAGGGGCTCAGGGCGAGGCACGGGACCACGACGAGGCCGCCGCCGGTCG
>VZRO01001071.1:0-17041 GCA_013397915.1 Daphoenositta chrysoptera | reverse complement strand
GGGAGCGCCCTCTCTGCCCGACGGGCCCCGCCTCGCCCAACCCCGGAGCCCGCCCTGGGCACCGGCACCGCCCCGGGCACCGGCACCGCCCCGCCGGCACCGCCCTGCCCCGGCCGCGGTGCGCATGGCCCGGGCGGGGGCACCGCGAGCATTACCCCCGAGGGGACGGGCCGGGGACCGCCCCTCGCTGGCGCTGGCAGCTCCCCCATCCCCCCGCGCAGGGCTCTTGCCGTCGGGGCGTGGGACACGGGGAGCGGAAGGACGGGAATTGAGCCCCCGGGGATGTGTCCGTCTTCCCCGGCATCGCACGGCAGAGGCGACGCCAGCCCGGAGCTGGCTGAGAGCGTGGCACGGAGCGGGGAACGCGTGTCCCGTCGCTGTGCGGGAACTGGGGACACTTCCCTGGTTCCCCGGAGGTTTCTCCTCCACCTTGGTGGCACCGGGTGGCGGAACGCCTCTCCCATGGGGTGCTGCGGCCGGTGCTCCTTCACCCCAAAGCATCCCCGGCTGGTGATGCCCGTCACCGTCATTGTTTCCTTGGCCTGGAGCTCAGCCCGGGTCAGGACCCCCCCAGAGCACACCATCGGAGCTGATCGCACATCAAGCACGGGAAAAGATCTGATTGCCTTGCCTAAAAATGCTCTGCCCACAGCACTGTTATCCCCCATCCCCCTGTCCCGTGTCTGGTCCCGAGAAGAGCTCCCCGACGTCTGGGATACCCCAGCTCTGCTGTCTGGAGGTTGTGGAAATTCACAATCCCGTAGCCACAATTTTAGTCCTACCCTCCAACTAGGCTGCTTTTCCAGTTTCCCGTAATTTGATCGCTCCCTTGTTGCTTTTTGATGTCTCCAGCAGAAGCTGCTGCACAGCCCTCGCTTCCCCTTCTGCCGCCGGCATGAGTCACCGTGTACACACCGATTAATGTCAAACCCTACCTCTCCTCTGAGGTATTAATTTTGGATGGAATCTTCTACTTCCTCTTCGCCGAAACAGAAGCGTGTGGAGCCTGAGCTCTTAGTTGCTGTCCTGGCTCTGGGGTGATGGACAAAAAAACATCGAATATAGGCGGATGGAAGGGACGCTGAGTGATTAAATCAAATTGGGAGAAGGGTGAGGTTCTTTTCCAACTTAAACGATTCTGTGTTTCTATGATAGTCCCAACATGCTGCACAAATTTGCTTAAAAGCCAGGCGAGACAATGTACTTTCATAACAGTTACGTGGCAGGGAGACACTGCCTGAAGTAGTAGGCAGCCCTGAGTGCTCAGGGGATTTTAAATAATCTCGTGTATTAGGACTCGAAGGATCACACAGGCTAATCTGTTACTGAGAAGACCAAATGCAAAGACGTTTTTGTTCAGCATAAGATGTGCTGAGGAAAGAGAGACATGCCTTGGAGACGTGCTGGGCTGCTCAGGGCACTGAGGAGAAAAATCATTTAACAATTAATTGAGTATAAAATTGCACGGAGCCGGTTTCCGAATGAGAAGTCATCTGTGGTGTTTTAGCCTCAAAAAATCTTGACTGCCCCTTTCCCTGGTGACAGCTCTGCCCTTCACCTGTCTGCAGGGAAAATCCCAGACTATGGAATGCCTGCAAGTCCAGCCCCGTTTCCCCAGGGGGCTCCTCCTTTTGTGGTGTGTTTATCCTAAAGATGAACATTCAGCCTGGCTCGGGGACAGGAATAGTTAAAATATTTCTGGAGACCGGAGAGCTTTTACCTACCACTTCTGCATGGGAGGAATTTAAGCCGTGATTAATTGAGCCTCTGGTTCAAGGACTTTGATCCCATTGCTACAACACTACCAACAGTTACATAGAAACTACTTTTTGGATCATTTTAGCCCAGATTTTACTTAATTTTACCAGGACTTCCCATTGAGCCATGGTTTCTTACAACCCCGATTCCAGCCTTTTCTCCTTGTCTTCCTTCCTCTGCAGCAATGGCATTAACCGGGGGCGGTTTTGGAACTGGAGACTTCCAAGCCCAGTTACAAACAAGTCCCTCGACACCAGATCGGGCCAAATATTCAACCACACGCCACAGGCTCGGGTTCAGGCTTGTCCCAAAAGAACCCGAACAGAAGAGCAGGGACGGGAGCTCCCGGGCGCAGCTGCCACAAGAGGTCCCTGCACGCCCGCTGGAGAACTGGGAGCCCGATCCGATGGGATTCCTCATTCCCACCTTATTTGGAGATACTGCCTTTTTCACCCAAATTTCCAGAAGTTTTCCAGCCGTCCCCAAACGACCTGGTTTTCTGCGGAGAGGTAGCTCAGCCTGGTGCCGGGTGGCTGTCGGTGCCTGCTCCCAGCAGGGCAGGGGACTCCTTGCAGATACCAGCAAGGACGTGCCCGGGTCCATCCCATAATACCTCGAGCACCGCAGCTAATCCCATAGTGGGGGCTTTCCAGCAGCACTCGGGGTGTAAATCGACGGTACGGAATTTTATTCAATAGCTGAACACCCTTTTTGTCTCCGTTTCCCAGGCTGGAATTTTTCTGCAGCGCATCTGAGATATAGAATCCATTTTACACAACAAAAAGCTGGCAGTTTAGTGATAATCCACCATAGGAATTCTGCCAGCTGAATTCTGTCCCCCCCCAGATGCTCCCCACTACTCCTGGGTGGGGGTTTGGGTGTGCTTTTTGCAGTTCCACCATCCCTCACTTAAGGAGGAGCCCACTCTGCTCCCAAATGCCACAGAGGATTCACCCGAGCCAGCAGATGTGGGAGCCAGGCACAAGTTATGCTCCTGTTTTTGGAAAGCTTCCCTCCCTTAATCTGCCTCTCCGCATCCAGGGAATCATAAAACCCATCTGCTCACCTAATGCCAGACCTTGGCTCACACCTGAAGTAATCTGAGGAGTCCAAGAGCTCAAAACAAATCAAGCAGCTTGGCTTCCAAACTTTAATTAGCTGTTGTCTCCATCCCTGTCTAAACTGTGTCACCACTCTGTCTGCTTAGGCCATAAGAAGTCAGATGATGTAGGAATGCTTTATATATCCACATCTCCATTCAGGAAGTCTGGAACTCCACACTATGAAAGGATCTACTGTGCAAAATGCAGGTTCTGCATGGCAAAGCACGCCCAGGCATTGCAGAGGCAGCTGTGGAGAGAGCTGAAATCAATTCAAACTTGAGCATCCACCCCTTCCAGCCAGAAACACCTTCCTGATGTGGGAGCTGCATATTCTCCAGGTAGAACTTGCCATGGACAAGGGAGAAAGGGATTTCAGTCTCTGTGAGTGTGGTGAGCAGCTCCAGGATTTAATGCAAGAAATGCCAAAATGTGCAGCACTTTACCACTGACCTCAGCACTTGAACTC
Source organism: Daphoenositta chrysoptera (assembly GCA_013397915.1). Taxonomy (NCBI): domain Eukaryota; kingdom Metazoa; phylum Chordata; class Aves; order Passeriformes; genus Daphoenositta; species Daphoenositta chrysoptera. The sequence continues at coordinate 13,714 of VZRO01001071.1, read as the reverse complement.
ACCTGGCAGAGGAAATCATCTGTGCTTGCACCACAGCCTGGCCATTCACCCTGCCCAGGTCTGCAACCTCCCACTCCTGAGGGAAGGTTTTCCCTTCCACATCCCAGTGTTTCGACCAGCCCTGCAGGTGTTCTGCTGCTCAGGCTGCTCATCCTTCCCGAGATCATTCCTGGAATACAATGTCTCCCGGGAGCTTTACAGAATCAGGATGTTCTGGTGCCAGAACAGACTGGGCACAGCAGCTGCCTTCTGCAGCCTGGCATGTGGGAATGTTCCCAAACCACCCAGTCAGAGCCTGCTTTGCCCACATGATAAATGACCCCAGGGCAGGTTGATCTGGATGCTCTTCTTTTGGCCTTCCTCCTTTTTCCCAGGACTGGAAGGATATTTTTTCTTTTCCTCAGGACTTGGCACAAGGGACTTGTTGGAGAAACCTGTGCTGACAGCAGAGTGTCCCTAAGGATGCTGCAGGCTCAGCTGTTTCTCAAGGATTTGGGCTGGACCAGCTGTCATGAACCAGTGGCACGAAGGATGTGCTCTCTCCTCACTCCAGCTGCACAGGTATGCCATGGGATAAACAAAATTCCATGGAGAACACACTGACTGGCAAATCCCCTTCAAGCACAGCAGCATGGGCATTTCCTTATAGTTCTCTGCTTCCAGCAGCTGCCGTGCCCCAAATGTTTCGACTTTCTGAACCGTTTATCTGCTGCTATTATTGAGGTTTCAGGTTCCTTCTTTCCTGTTCCAATGTTCACTGTCGAGAAGTGGTGCCAGGTGCCTGCCAGGCCTGTATCCCATCTCTCACCATCACCAGACATGAATGCTTAGGAAGAAAATGTGAAGCACCACTTATAATTATTCTTACCCTGTAAGCAAATTCATCCCACTAAATATTTCCTTTTCCTTGTCTTCTTTCCTTGCGGGATAAACATTTTTTTTCTGTGTTTAATTCACCAGTCTCAAGCTTAAGTAATTTTTGATGAATATTCACGTGCTTTATGATTACCTCATGATGCATTTATGACTACATGGGTTTTTTTTTTTTTTTTGTATTTCAGACAGGTTAAGAATGAATTCTCCAAGGTGGAAGCACATCCCAGCCCCTACACCCAGTTCAGCATCACACCCCCTGACCTCACTTAGCTCCTCCTATTTTACAAATACAAGCACAGGAGCTTCCCCACTGCATCTCCTGCTGCTGCTGGCTCCACAGCCTGGAACAGGTTAGGTTCCCTCCTGAATTCTCTCGTTATTAATATCACAAACCAAGCTGTTCTGAGAGCAGTGCCCCATTAATCACTTCAGCTCTGCTGCAGGTTTCACCTCGCTTCCTCTTCCTGCCACTGAGCAGTTTTCCTATGATTTGACTCCGTGGGTGCTGCTTGTTAAAATCAGAAGGTCTGGTAGGGCAGGGAAGGGCCCTGAGCTGGGTGAGCTGTGAAAAAGGGGGGAAAAAGATGCATCCACACAGCCACGGCATGAAAAATTGTGCTACACCAGCTGATGGTGGTGAGAACTTGAAGGGAGGAAATTTACACCCCTTAAATCCTTGCCTCTAAACCTGAGTTTTCTGGAGGGACAGCAACACCGGGGAGACACAGCAGAAGTGAAGGTATCTCATGAAATCCAAGGTCAGCTCAGCAGCTCGTGTGACTCAGCTCCAACGTGGGTGGCAGAGCTGCTCAGAGATGTCTGATGCCCACCTGGGCTCTGTTTGTGGTTGAGGGCACCACTTCCTTTTCCTCTCTTCCTTCCTATGTTTAAACCTGACTTGAGCTACAAGCAAAGGTCTAAAACCCTCCAAGTAACCACCTCTGGTATACCTAAAAAGGGCCAAAAGATGTTCACAGAGCATCTTCCTGAAAATCTGCCTCCAATCCCATCCCAGTCCCTCGAGGGCGTATTGTGTGTTCCTGACACACACTAACATCCCTGCAGCCAACCCAAATCTTCCCTCTGACATCCAAAGCCCTTTTCCACTTTCCATCCTTTGTCTAGCACCTTTTCTATATCCTTTCTATCATCTTTGCCTCTGTCAGGCATTTTGTTTTGCCATTTCCTTTACAAAAGCCTTTCCTGGGTGCTCGGCCGCATCCAGCAGCATCCATCAGCATCCAGCGGCCAAATCTGCTGCTCAGCCCTGCTGTGCAAATATCCCTGCACAGGATCGAGCTCCACCTGCCTCGTCCCAAAGCTGCACGCCTCTGTACCTGCCCCTCTGCCTGTTCCCTGCAGATTTCCAGCCCTGAGCAAACGTTTTCCAGCGATTTCTGCTGAGTCAGAGAACGCTCCGAGAGCGCTGCTGCTCCTCCACGTGGGAACGCGCTGCTGGGGAATAATTACAGAGAGTTTAAATACGGACGTTTGGCAGCCAAATTGCTTCACATTCAGGCTGCTGGCCAGGAGGGCAGAGCCCAGAAGCTGCTTATTGGTGCTGTGAGAAAATCCCTCCTTCCTGTGCCCATCGTGGGTGTGCAGAGGCCGTGGGCCGGGATTATCCGGACACAGCAGTGTCCCGGTATCCTGCTCTGAAGGAAGGGGTGCTCATGGTTTGGAGGGTCCCATGAATTGAACTGCTTCCCAAATAATCCTGCCTGCACTTACCCAGCATCCTGCACGTGCCTTCTTCTCCGGGTCATACCCACCAAAGGATTTTTAACCCCCTGCTGCTGGATGTGGGAACGTGCCGCTGGCAGGGAGCTGATCCCTGCGGATCCCCTGTTCTGCAAGGGAGATGATGGAAGCACGCTGTTAGTAGCATTTCCCCCCTTAATTTTTGAGGCATATTTCAAGTTGTGAAACATACTGACTGTGAAATAGAGATAAGAACAAGAGGAGACACAAACAGTGTAGGTGTTACTCCCGGTTTTCTGCAACTCCCACTTTGTTGTAAAAATAGCACAGCAAGCAGCACCCTGCTCCACGCCATCCTTCACGGGCCAAGGGATGGTGGGATCGTGTGCCTGGACATGGGTGACTGAACCAGGAGCAGAGCAGGGATTTAAGGCACTTGCAGAACTGCTGAACACTTCACGTTCCTTAAAATCAACAGAGAAAAATCCTACCAAAAGATCAAATTAAAGAACTTGAAACGTTGTTGAAATATATAAAAAGTAGCGATATCATTCCAAAGTGCTCCAAAAATACGTCGTGTTGAGCTGGAATGCTTTCCATCAGGAAAAGGGGCAGGGGGAAGGGACCATGGGATATCCCCTCGAGTTTCTGATCACACTGCCTCATGACGCACCCCATCTTTACACCACACCTGTGCCATAATTCCTACGTGCCCTCAATTCTTTTGCAACTCTAAACCCCAGCGAAATACCCTTAATTAGGCCCAGGTCAGTTGCAGAAATCAGATAAAACTCCCTGGCAGGCGGCTGCTTCCAGGAGCTGCATCTCCTGATGGATGGGGACGTTGTGCAACTCGGGGACAGCATCAGCAGCCGTGGGCTGGCAGCGGGCACAGCACCTGTGGTGAGACACCAGGGTGCCACCTCTCAGGAGAAAGTCTCAGACAGAAGCAGTGGTGGCTCTCTGACTTGTGGGACAGGTGCCTGAACCCCCCTGGCAGGACCAGGTGAGTACCCACCGATGCTTCTCCTAAAGAATCTGGGATTGGGGCAGCGGGGATTTGCAGGAGCAAGTCACCACCCTGCACTGAGACCTGCCTTGAATGACATTCCTCTGCTCCATTTCTTGCTTTTTTTCCCTCCAAAATAGAGAGGGAGATTCCTAATCAGCCTCTCGATGACTGCTAAGGCAGGGAGAGCATTAAGGAGCAAGAGGTTTGACTGTTTTCTAGCCCAGGAGGCATTTTGGGCAGGGATGAGTGCTTTCACGGCAATTACCATGAATAACATCTCTGCACAAACCTTGGAGAGGTTTTGGAGAGGCTGAAGCACCTCTTTAGCCCCAATTTGAGGGAGACATGGGATATGGCAGCAGCACCTCCCCATAAATAATTGTATTTGTTTACAAGAGCCATTAATCACATCTGCTCTGCGATTTAATGGGACACAGGGCTGAAAATAAGAAGTGGGTTAATTCAGAGGAGAAAAGGGCAGAGGGATGGATGTTTGGTTTGGACAGAAAATTTTAAAAAGGGGTGTTTTCTACCAGCTGAAGCTCATTTTGCTGCTTCATCAGAAATTTGGGACCCCTTGAGTGCCTGACATCGAGCAGCTCCCAGCAGCCACCGGCATGGACGGAGACGACACCGTCACCGCCGAGGTCTGCAGGGAGGACGACGTTGGGGATGGCCAGTGAGTACCTGGGGGCAGCGGTGGGGATTTAGATGGTTCCTTGCCCACCTCTGCACCCCTCCCCCAGGCTCCTGGAGGTGATGGTGGCCGGCTACCCAGTGCTGCTGGTGAGGAACAGGATGGAATTCCTTGCTCTGGGCAGCAAATGTCCCCACTACGGTGCCCCGCTGAGCAAAGGTAACCCCAGCTCGGGGCAGGGGGAAGAAACCACATTGGGGAGGTTGGTTCTCACTGCCCAGCTGGGGGGGGTCTCTTGCAGGGGTGTTGAGAGGGGAGAGGCTGCGCTGCCCCTGGCACGGGGCCTGCTTTAACATCAGGACTGGAGACATCGAGGAATACCCTGCTCTGGACTGCATCTCCTGCTTTAAGGTGACTTCTTGTCCTCTCATCTGGGTGCCTCTCACATTCATTCTCTCTCACAAGCTCCGTGTCCCTGACAGCAACTGAAAGCCCCCTGCCCTGACCACAGCTCTGTCACACAGAGCTTCAACAGGAGGGATGATCCTTGGGATGGTTTCTTGGGATTGTGTAACTCCCTGCCCTAAAGCTCCTTTCAATCAAAGGTGATGCCGTAGATCCTGGTACCCCTCAGAGGCAGCACAAGTGCTTTTGGAAAGAAAAAGAGGATTTACAGCTCTTCCTGAGTGCTCTTGGGATGAGGAGAAAAGCTCATGAGCTCCTCAGCATCATGTGACATCCAAGATCAGAGTCAGAGACAGATGGCACACTGGACCAGGATCTCCCAGGAGAGCTCCTACCACAACCTCATGGATGCAGCACTTAAAAACCTCTCCTTTCCCTCCTTCAGGTAACAGTGGAAGATGGAAAAGTGTTTATTACAGCAAAAAAAAAGGTACTGACCTTACCTGCTGTCACTGAGTACAGGCAGCACCTTGGGCTGCGTGGGACTTCAGCATTTTGCATTTTGTTGCAGGACCTGGAAAGCAGCCTGAGGGTGAAGGACACAAGCAGGAGGTGCCTCCTCAACAAGAACACGGTGCTGCTGCTGGGGGGAGGTCAGTGAAGGGCTCTGCCCTCTCCACACACGCTGGGAGCTGCCACTCTCCTCCCCAGGGAGGGCTGACCTGCTCCTCCTCCTCCTCCTCCACAGTGACGTGTCGGAGGGCTGAGACGAGCATCTCTTGTAGGTGTGGCTGCCCTGGTGTGTGCAGAGACTCTTCGCCAGGAGGGGTTCGCTGGCAGGATCATCATGGCCACCAACGAGAAACATGTTCCCTATGACAAATCCAAACTGAGCAAGGTTCGTGTGTGACAAGGACAGGACTGTGCCCCGGCACCACGTGTGTGACATGGGCCACACTCAGAGTGAGCAAAGCAGGAGTGCTGAGGCATCCAAAAGGAAAAGGGGTGTTATTTCCAGGAAAACATCTTCTTCCTCCCAGAAAGGCTTTGGTCAGAGTCAACATCAGCTGATGTTTTTATCTCCCTTTATTGAGTTATTCCCACTAAAGTCTGATGGTTTTTCTGAGGTGGGGACAAGGTGATGGGGATGGGGCAGTGTGGGGAGCTGTGATTCACTAATGTAAAATTCACCTCTTTTGCAAACTGACTCCCCAGTGAGCAGTCCAGGAGAATTGCTGCCTGTAAGAAGTGCTTCATGTCATATTTTTGTTGTGTTTCCAGAAAATGGACTTGAAAGCTGAGGACATGTACCTGAGGAAACCTGAATTCCTCCAGGCTCAGGACATAGAGCTCTGGACAGAGAAAGAGGTACCAGAGCAGCTGAGCTCAGTCCTCAGTGGGTGATGTTGTTCCTGCCGTGGGGAAGGTGTAACACTGACCTGTGCATCCATGGATGGACCTGTGGGAAGTGGGAGAGAGGACCCCAGCATCCCTCATCTCCCCTGAGTGCCCAGAAATAGGGCACACAGGCACAGGCAGGGCAGAGAGTGGATCAGAGGTACCTGTCTGATCTGTGCCCCCTCTCTCCTGCAGGCAGTGTGGGTGGATTTCCAGAAGCAGAAGGTTCTCTTCATGGATGGGTCCTCTCAGAAGTACCACCAGCTGCTCATTGCCACAGGCAGCCAGTGAGTGCACAAAGCATTTGCCACACACAGGATTTTAGGCAGGACAACACTGGGATGTGGAGGTGGAGGTAGGAAATGAGATGAAAGGGCAGAGTGGAATGACACAGCCGTGGGTTTGTGCTCCCTTCTCATTCCTTCTGTTTAACTTAAATAATGAAATGCATCTGGATTCTCTCTCTTTCAGCTCTGGTTTCCTCAAAGTCCCAGGTGCAGACCTGCAGAACGTGTGCACTCTCCAAACCCCAGAAGAGTCCAGCAAGATCTTGGAGCTGGCAACTGGGAAGAATCTGGTGATTGTAGGAGCTTCATTCATAGGTACCAGACTGGAGTGGGTGTCAAACCATCACTGAGAGCCTTCAAACTCCCTTCTGTTGCATGTGCACATTAACCAGAGGCCCTCAGGGAAGGGATGTTCCTTTTCTACCCGGCTGGGATCCTCCCTGGAGCCCTGTAGCTGCTGGGGGTGGCTGTTACACAGCACACACTCATTCTTTCCTCTGATAGCCAGAAACTTTGAGAGCTATAAACAATTGCTGCACATGGACAGAGGGAAATGTGCCTTATGAAAAGGTCACTGTCCTCCAGAGGAGCTGTATTCCCCAGAAGCATTGGGAAAACAAGGGGCTAAGGCACAGAAAGGGAGCTGTTTTGTACATGACCAGGAGCTATTCTTTGCATTTCCTGATATCCAGGTCTGTGTGCACGAGAACAAAGCATGGGGGGAGCTAAATACCTCAGCCCAGAAATGCACAGCAAAGCAGTTCAGCACTGGCAGCACATCAGATTCGTTCTCCTGGAAGGGGAGAAGGTTTCCAAGGGTGCAGGTTCATGCTTGCAGCAGGCTTACCTTGGGCATGCCTCTTCCTTGCAGGAATGGAGGTGGCTGCCTTCCTCTCAGACAAGGCTGGAACCATCTCAGTGGTGGAAAGAGAGGAGTTCCCTTTCCAGCACGCCCTGGGTCCTCAGGTTGGAGGTGTCACCATGAAGGTTAGGAAAACCTGGGGCTGATTTCTAGGATGGGGAACACACGGTATCCAAGCAGCCCAGGGATCCACATCAGCCCAGGAAACCTCACCCCTGTGCTGAGTCATAACTCTGCATGCCCAGCCTCTGTCCTCACCCACGAGCTCTGCACACACGGCTGGTCCCAATCTTCCCCCCACACATCACATTCTTCATCCCAAACCCACCTCACACACCCCTCCTGACCAGGACTGCAGAGAAAAGCCAGGCTTCCAGGCTGCCTGCACCAGCCAGGGACACAAATGGAACCTCCCTGCAGCCTGGAGCAGCAGCAGAGCTGCCTGCCTGGGTTTTGGCTGGGTACAGCTGTTTTTATAGCCTGGAATTTCCTAATGAATACTCAAACCAGTCCTTTTCAGATGCTGCAAAATAAAGGGGTGAAGTTCCACATGAAAACAGAACTCCGTGAGCTGAAAGGAAAGGATGGAAAGGTCAGTCATGCCTTTGTGATCCCTGAACTGCTAATTTTAGGGGAAAAAAGCCCAAGCTGAGGTATAACTCAGTGCCTACATCAGGCTTTCCTCTCCCGTGTCTAGACCCTCCCTTCCCTTTCACTGAGCACAGCTCTGGGCTCAAAGGGCACCAGTAAGTGTTCCTATCCCAGGGACAACTGTGATTTTCTTTTACATCCCCAGCAACACACATTAGTTGGACAAGGTGATCCGAACCTGGGGAAGGAAAAAGCCAGCAAAGAGCAAAGCAGCAGGGAGGCTGTGGGAATTAGGACAGAGGTTTTAACCCTTTGCTAACGATCCTTCCTTCTTTCCTAGGTCGCAGAGGCTGTTCTTGCCAACGGAGAGAAACTCCCTGCAGATGTGGTAGTGCTGGCAATAGGTAAGAGACCCCAGCTGGGAGAGGGAGGCAGATTTGGGAACAGGGAGAACATCCAGCAAGCCCAGGGCATCACAGTTCATTTCCAGGACGGTTCCCTGCAGTCTGTTCCCCACTCTGTTATCATCCAGCCCTTCCTCTTGGCCCCAAGCACCTGGAAAAGTCAGCAGCCCATGAGCACACACTTGGCAGGAGGAAAGGAGCTGGTTACACTCTCGCTGTGCCTTTGGCTCTTGCTGAGCTCCACAGGTCCCTGCTGCATTCCCAGAGCGTGCTGTGTCCTGGGCCCTGGTTTTATTGCCCCTGCACTGGCTCAGTACCAGCCCAAGCACAGGTCACTGCTCCAAGTGCTCTGCTCTGAGCAGGAACAGACACTGTGGGACCAAATTTCCTCCCCATCCCTGCAGAACTCGGCTGCATTTCATCCCTGCTCCTCTCCCCAACAGGGTCGACCCCCAGCTCTGCATTTCTGAAGGGCACCTCCATTGCCAGAGATGACAAAGGTGCCATCCTGGTGGATCTGGTGAGTGCCAGCTGAGTATCCCAGGTCACACCCCACCCCTTCCCTCTCATCATTGCACTAACTGCCTTTTATCCCTCTAGCACATGCAAACCAACATCCCAAATGTCTTTGCTGCTGGGGACGTGGTCACCTTCCCAGTAGCACTGCTCGATGGGGACAGGTCCAGCATCCACCACCAACAAGTGGCCGAGGCTCACGGTGAGGGCACAGCTCATCACTTTCCAGCTCCCTTGGAGATGGGAATGGGACAGAAGAGACAGCAGGAGACACAGGGAACAATTTTTAAGGACCTGCAAGAAAAATATTCCCTCTGTTGGTTCATCACAGGTCACTGTGCTGCTTTAAACATGCTGAAGAGAGGGAAGGAGCTGCACACTGTTCCTTACTTCTGGACCATGTTGCTTGGGAAAAGCATCCGCTATGCAGGTAGGAGGGGAACAGAACTTCTTCCCTGCCCATCTGCTCACCCACCAGCTGGGTCTGGGGCTTGTAAACACAGCGTGGTTGCAGAGTTCACCTGAAGCAGCTCAGGCTCTGGACTGGCTGCCATGGTGAGTTTGGGCCCAGAGGTCACCCGGAGCTCTTGTGCTTTGCTGATCTCCAGTGGCTTAGAGGTCACGGAGGAAGAACTTCCCTCTCCAAACCAAGGAGAGGCTCAAAGTCAGTTCTGCTTGTCCAGGGCCTTCATGTCTGGTCCCCAGCCCTGTCCCAGCCCCAGTCACTGTCCCCTCTGAGGTGGGATGGGTGGCAGCTGCTGTACCAGGGCTCCCTGAGCAGGATCTCTCTCACAGGCTGTGGGAAGGGATACACAGACACTGTTGTGAAGGGCAGCCTGGAGCAACAGAAATTCCTGATATTTTACATCAGGTGAGTGAATCCATGGCCAGTCCATGCCCTGGGAACAGGGCACAGTCCTCTCTCTTACAGCCTGCAGAGATCCCACAGAGGCCCCACATCCCGTGGCTGCGCACTAAAGGCAGCTGCTGGGTGCTGAACCAGAGAAAACCAAAGCAGGGCAGGGAAGGAGAAGAGAATGAACTGAAATGATGACACCAGCTGGGCAGAGAGCCTGGGACACATCTCCTCTCCCTCTGCCCCACTGCTCCCAGGCTCAGTGCCCAGCTCCCAGCAGTGCCAGGCAATCTGCCACGAGTCCCTGTGCATCCTGCAGCACCAGCCACCCTGCCCTGAGCCCTCTGAAATACAGCTGCTCCCTGGCCACTGTGCCACGGGGGTGCTGCTGTGCTGAGCTCTGTGCACTGAGAAGATCCACACTCTTCCTCTTTCCCTTCCAGGGATGGCCGTGTGACTGCAGCTGCCAGCCTGAACTGTGACCCCATGGTGTCTCTGATTGCAGAAGTTTTGTACTTGGGGAAACAAATCTCCAAAGAAGAAGCAGAGTAAGTGACATCCTGACTGAGCTGGTGGGTGGCTCTGTGCTGTTCCCCATGTCAGCAGAGCCCACTGAGAGGCACAAAACCAAGAGGAATCACTGCAAATCCCCAACCTACCTCTCGTTTTCAGAGCCTGTGACATTGGCAACATCCCCTCGCTGGCACAAAACTAAGCTTGGTGTGTGGCCCTTGTGAGGGGCTCACAACCAAGTGTTAACAGCTCCACATCCTCTCACTCTGGAGAAATAAAACCATCAGCAAAGCTGAACCCAGCACCTGCATTTTGTGCTTGCAGACAGCCCTTGGCTGTCAACATGTGCTGGGCAAAGCACAGCAGAGCTGGTGTTGTGCTGGGCTGGATGAGAGGAGGATGCCCACGGCCTGGGGCTCAGCTGAGGGTCTGAGCTGGCAGCAGCCACCACACATCCACAGATGTACCAGCCAGAGACACATCAGCTCCTCCTGTTCCTTCCCTGTTAGCAGGGAGCTCTCATTTAGCACACCGGTCATGCTGACCTTCTCCTTTGCAAAAACACATTTTCCCAGCAAGGGGAGCTGTGACCGAGACGAGCTGCTCTCCCAGCAGGGAACGAGGTGGGCTGTGTGCAGGAACTTGGACAGAATACCCTGACCCTAAGGACAGAGGGATGCTACCCGACCTCTGAGCCAGCAGCACCTGCTGGCAGTGTCACTGCTGTCTTGAATATTGCATTAGCTGCCGCAGCGAGCAGCCAGCCTCTGGCAGAGAAATCCCAGATGGAGCCTTTCCTGCTGTGTCCCTCTGTGCTGGATGCTTGGAGGAGGTGGCCAGATGCTAGAGGAAAGAGTTACTAGATTTTTGCAAGGCAACAGCGAGCCAGGCTGTGCTTTCTACAGGAAACCTTGCACTTACTCACCAGTCACATGGGGCTTTGCAGGAGGAAGGGTAAGTCCCAGGAACCAGGCAAGTTCCCACAGGGACACTCACAGGCAGCCCAAACCCCCTCTGGTTTCACATGAAGTGCAGGACAGCCAGAGCCTGAGCCCTCTGCTCAGCAGGTGAGACACTGCAGTGCTGGTTTTCTGTTAAATACCCAAACTTGTCCTCTGGCCCCTTCTCACACATGAATTTGACCTGAAATACGACGTTTTACATTTCCTGACCCCATGGGTTTGGTGTTTCTGCTCAGGGCAACTCTTTGCTCTGAAAGAGCCCCATCTTACCCAGGAAAGAGCTGGGTTTCAGCAGCACAGGTTGTTCCTTCGTGACAAATCTACACGTTCCCCGTGAGGCACACGGAGCACACGGCTCCCATACAGATCAATCTGTGCTGCAGGAGAGGGGGAGCATGGCCTGGGAGCTGCTCCTCCCTGCCCTCAGGCACCCTGCCCGTGACTTTCTGCCCCTCGATGCCCTCCGGGATGTGTTGGGCACTGAGCAGGTGCCAGCTGTTTTGTATGGACTTGCAGCAGGGCAGCTGTGCTCAAGTGATGGGCTCTGCCTCAAGCTGGAGGAGCTGATCCAAGGGTGTTCAGCAGTCCCACTCCCACTCTGGGTGACAACCACCCCAAAGAAACTCAGCTTCTTGTAGCCATCAGCAAGCACACACCAAGCACAGCAGCTTTATGTAAGAAGGAACGACCCCAGGACAACAGACTTATTCTGCTTCTGCCACTTAATGGACACCAGGCCACTTTCTGTGCTTTGCCGGCTGCCAAAGTTTGGGAGCAGCCCTGCCTTGGGCAGCTGGAGCTTGGGCAGGCAGATTAAGTTGAGATTGTGCAGACATTTCAGCACAGGGCTGTTCCTCCCTGCCCGCCCTCGGAGCTGGGATGAGCTGTGCTCTTCCTGGCAGGCCCTGAGCAGCAATGCCTGGACACTCCCGATTCCCATTCACCAAGGCAGCCTGGGAGCTGGCGGTCCCGGCCCTCCTGTGGGAAAGCCTGGGGTGCAGAGGCTCCCTGGAGCCCTTGCTGCACCCATGGAGCTCCTCTCCCACTCACTGCAAGGCAGAGCCTTCTCCAGCCCTGCAGAGCAGCTTCCAAATTCCTTCCAGGGCAATCTTCTGCTTCTGTTCACCAATGAGCCAGAACCTGGACCATGGAGGAGCCTGCTAAAGTTCACCACAGCCCCTCTCAGTGCTGCTGGCTCCAAAATACCTGGAACCCTGGCACTGCCTGGCCTCCCAGGGACAGGTTCCGGGAAGAGCCGTGTGTGACTCGGCCCTGAGTCACCCTGTCCCCATGGCCCAGCCCGACCCGCGGTGGGGCAGCGTGGGTGTGGAGCCAGCCCTCTCCCCAGGCTCCAGCCCACTGCCTGGCACGGTGCAGGATTAATCCAGCTCCCCAGCTCAGCAGCAGGTCAGACCTGTGGGCTACGCCCTGCCTTGGCTCACCTCTTTGGCTCGGGACAAAACCTGAAGGATCAACCCTCCACCTGCAATCCCCAGAGTGGCATCAGTTGGGGGCATCAGCTGTGACCCCCCCCCAGGATGTGCAGCCCCCACCATCTTCCCACCTGGTCCAACAAACTTCCTAAAACTGAATAGTTGAGTAAAACAACGTTTAATGCCTCTTTCAGTCTCCTCTAGTCACCTCCCAGCTCAGTGCCACCCCACTGAGGGGGGGGACACAGTTTGACAGCCCTGCTGGCACGGCTGCCTGGCAATCCTCCAGCCAAAGCTCTGTCTGGAGGCTGTGAGGAGACTTTCTTCATCCTGGTCGGACTCATCCTCAGCCCTCCAATCCTCAGGACGCTGCAGAATGGCTCATCCCGGTCGCTCAGGGCACGGCTCTGGCTGGCATCCAAGGTCCCAGTGATGAGAAGAGAGTGGCTACATTCAACAGTTCTTCAACTGGCAGCTTTAGCTACTGGAGAAGGACATAAAGCTTGCCACTGAAGAACTGGTGCTGGTTAGCCAGGAGCAGGGTGGCACGGCAGCACCTGGGAAGGGAACACACATTTCAGAGCCAGGATCGAACTGTGCCGAGCTGAGCTGTCGCCCACAGCAGCCACAGCTGCTCCTTTCCCCCACCCTGACACCAATCCTGATCTGTCACTGTCCTCTCCCCAGGGCTGAACCCCCCCAACGCAGGGAATCCAGAGGCAGCTCCGACCTCAACTCTCCCCATCCCTCCCCGCTCCCGAAGCAGGCGCTGCGTGAGCTCCAGCACCTGCAGCCGGCCCTAAACCACGAGCGACAGGCAAGGAAATCCAAGGCCATTTCTGCTGGAAAACAAGAGATAAGGCAAGCTGCTCCGGCAGGGCCCGGTGGCCGCGGCAGGGAGGCCACTGCAGGTAGGGGTTACGGCGTTCCCAGGGCTCACCTCGGGCATCCATCAGCGCTGGCAGGGTCCCACCTGGACGGGAGCCAGCCGCTTCCTGACGGGGAAGACACTTTGTCAGGCGGCTGCTGCCAAGCCACCGGCGGGGGAATTTCGGGTAGCTCAGCCCTTTTTCTGAGTCGTTTTCTTGGAGGGTGAGGACGCCGAGCCCGCGGCTGGTGTGGGACCCCACCGCTTCCCCCTCGGCCCGGGAAAAATCCCTTTTCCACACCGCCCAGCGCTTTGGCTGCTGGGGATCGAGTTTTGGGAACCTGCCGGGAAACCGGGCACGGTGGGGGACAGATGGGAAACCCCCGGGGGCCA
>VZRO01001070.1:356455-375791 GCA_013397915.1 Daphoenositta chrysoptera | reverse complement strand
AAGAGAATTTAAAAGGGAGATGGGTAACATATTAGAGGAGCCTTTAGGGCTAGCAGAGCAATTTTATGTTTGGTGGGCCTTTGTCCTGCTTTGTAAAAGGAGGCTCTGGGGCCCATTCCAGAAGAGTGGGTCTGCACTTTGTGGGTGTTTGGGCTTTGGTTTCTTGGGGCCTTTGTGAGGGGCTGATCTGGGGTGGGGGTGAAGGCCGGGGCTGGCCTGGCCTTGATGTCTCTGGTGCCAGTGACATCTCAAGGGACATCACAATGAGGCGTGGGTGGAAGTAGCACCAGCAAGCTATGCTGCCCCAGTACCTCAGCCTCTTCCCCATCTTTTGTCATTGTGTTTCCGCATGCATCCAAAGGAAGTTCCAGTTAGGCTTTTTCTATTTCTGATGTTTTTCTAATTTTTCTCATTTCTATTCTAATTTTCACCCTGCTAACCTCATGATGTCACTGTAGTCCTCCTGAATTGCCTGCCCCTTCTTCAAAAGGTCATGAGTTCTTTTTTTTTTGCTGAGTTCTAGCCAGCTCATCTTTCAGTACCTGGAGATAGGCTACTCCTGCACTTTTAAGATTTCCTTCTTGAATAATCTCTAGCCTTCCTGAACTCCTTTGCTCTTCCTGAGCTCCTTGGCACTGCTTCCCAAGTGACTCTGTGAACAGATCTTCTAAACAGGAAAAAATCTGCCCCCTGGAAGTCCAGGATGGCAGTTCTGCTAGCCACCATCCTTACTTCTCTAAGAACCAAAAACTCCATCTGACAACTTTTATGCCTGAGACTTTCATGCCAGGGAAGGATGCTACCTTGTAACAGATGAGGCTTCCTTATCTCTATAAACTTAAAAAAGACATTAGGCCTGTGTGAAACAAATATGTATATCCCAGTTAAGCAAGGCAAAGTTACCCTTAAGCGACAGCACAAAAGTTCAGTGAGATAATCACATTAGCATTACTGAGTTAGCCATGCATGTGAAGCACAATACAGCTCCTATTTCCTATTTGTCTGCATTATGAATCTAAAATATTCATATTTTATTGTCTTGCGTTGACAGCAAACTGTTAGAACAGAAGAATGGCTGGTTTTGTGTCTGGAGCTTCATGTCTTATTTAGTGCAAGATTGAATGGCAAGCAGAATTAATCGGGTTCTCAAGTGCACTTTATCCAAGGTTGTTCATGCTAGCAGTCCTTAAACAAGCTGAGAATGGGAATCTGGTGTTCTTTCCATTGGCTGGGATATATATTCCACCTGCTCAAAAATCCTAAGGGAATTGAGCACTCAACTCTTCTGCAATTTTAAGTAAGATTTTAAGATTTAACCTACTTAATGCCTCTCTGAAGAGGCCAGGTTCAAGCCAGGATGTGCATGTGGCTGAAGCCTACTCTGATCTGACAGCACCCTTCAGCTCTGTGCTGGTGCTTCTGGCACCTGTCGAAACAGGGATGCAGTCTGCACCCAGTGCTACGGGAAGCAGGCAGTGTGGCTGGGCAGCTTGGGACAAAACATCAAACAGATCTGAAACGCTATTCATGCTTTAACAACCTTTGGTATTTCCCTGCATCTTTGTAAAGGACCGCCAGCTAAAGAGTAGAAATGCAGTATGGTCTTTGTGTCTGTGGGCCTGATGGAGAAACCCGGGGTAACTTCTACCCTGTCGTGCTGGGTTTTGACTCGGGAAGCAGAAGTTTTCTCTGCCACTGCTCCCCCAAGTAGCAGCTTCTGTGGCTCCCTGTCAGCGCCAAGGGAGAAAAGCTGTGCGTGCTCTCCACAGAAAGGGTTTCCCCGACATGCTGCATGCTGGTCCCTCAGCACAGGTGGCCACAAGGAGCCTGGCAGCTGCCTCCTTTAGGGAATCACAGAAAGCAGCTTTGCCTCGAGAGCTCGGCATGGCGAAGGGCCCAGAGCAACCTGTCGTGCTGCCTGTCACACCTGTCAGGAGGAAGCTGTAATGAAAACAAGCAACTTTCCATAATGCCTCTGCATTCACTTGGAAATAATGGAAACAAGCACGAAGCAGCCAAGGAGCCCTTCTTGGGCTGTGTGTCACTGTTCCCTGTAGTCACACTGTCGCCAGTCTGCCCTGGAACAGGGTCCACTCGGCCACAGCAATCTGCAAGGTGTTATT
This sequence comes from Daphoenositta chrysoptera, assembly GCA_013397915.1. Classification (NCBI taxonomy): domain Eukaryota; kingdom Metazoa; phylum Chordata; class Aves; order Passeriformes; genus Daphoenositta; species Daphoenositta chrysoptera. The sequence goes on along the minus strand of VZRO01001070.1, from coordinate 373,668 downwards.
GGCCCCACAAAGAACTGAGTGCTAAAGGACCCCTAACATAAATTACTCTTAAAAAATAAGAAAAAGTATGGAATGATTTTGCAATTGCTTTTCAGTTTTTAAAATTGCTGTTGGAAGCTGCTTTTCCTACAGGACCTTTCAGAGCCCCTGCTTATTCGAGTGAGGGGGCAACTCCCTTCTTTGGTGGTCTTCATGGAACATCAGCCAGTCTCCGTACCCTCTGACTCCTCCTGACAAAAGCAGGAGTGGCATGGGCTCTTCATCCCATGTTTTCCATGGGAGTTTCCACCCCAGTGACTCTGCTAGGAACAGGCTGCACACTTATTACACAACTGCAGTGTGTAGTCATGCAGTCATGACTATCAGCAAATGTCTTTATCCCACAGTTTTCACTGTCCTTTATCTCTTCTTAGTTTGCAAGAAGTCATGCTGGGAGGGAAAGGGAATAAAAAATATTTCCATTAAGCTCTCTAAGTCACATTAAGATTTTACAGATCATGTTGCTGGGAAAAAACTGCCCCTGAAGACAAGTACTCTATGGCCCTGAAGATTTTCACCTCTTTCCAAATAAACCTGATTGACATTGCATGGGCACTGTGACAGCCTTGGGAGGATGGACTATTCCAATAGCATGTTTTAATGACAACATAAAATCATTAATTTCTTTTAGAGTGCATTTCACAAACTCAGCTCTCATACTGCAACCTGGCAAATCAAAACTCTCTCTGCCTTGTGTTGGTTGCTCATTTTCCACATATTTCTCAGAAAATCTTGTTCAATCCCCACATGACACATTATGCGTTTAAATTAGTACTTAAAGAGACTACTGAAAGTTTATTACTCTTATCTTTGTCATTCACTGGGTGTGCCTGTCCCTTCCTCCTTTTTGTCTGCTGAATGAAACTGTCAGAAACATAGCTTTACCTCTGCAGGGCATTTGCAACGGCAGCAAAAGAATAAAAGAAACATTTTTTTTCCTAATCTCTCAGTGCACTTCATCATCCTCCATCACTGTAAGCCTACCAAAGTTTAAGTTTAGAAGTGCATCCTATAACAATTTCTTCCTACAGCACAAACCCAAACTATTTAGGCAAACTAGCGATTATTCTTCCACACTAACATCAACATAAAGCAGATTAGAAGAATTAAATGCACAAGAGTGCACTTCTTTTATGATTATGCACCCTTAATCTTCAGAAGATGGTTAATTACATTTTAAGCAGCATAAGAGCCCTAACATATTTGTATGTTAATAAAAATTCTCACCAGGGGTTTAAATCTAACATGTATTCACAGGTATAACTAATGGCATTTTTCAGTAATGCTGTGAAAAAATATGCCTGTAAGTTAGTACCTTCACACAGGAAACTGCTGGGAGTTTTTAATTTACTCTCTAACTATTCTCCTAATCATTCTCTTATCATGCTGGGATGGCTAAATGCATACAGATTATAATGATGGTGTGCACCCACCACAGCAGTGTCAGTGATGACATTTTTCAGTGCTTGAAGTCAGGCTGCTGCAATCAGAGCTCTGCAGCAGAGGGAAGCAGGGATGGAACAGGGATGACACTGCAGCCCTGCAGTTTCACAAGAACTCATGTTCGCTGGTTTAAGGATTATTCCAGTTCAGAAAGGGATTAGTCTCTACCTAGGACAGGCCCAAACATCTCTGTGATTCAGAGGTTTTAGCCCTAAATGTTAATTATGTCTATTATTAGGAAACTATTAGGAAAAATTTTTTCACAGAAGGGGTGATTAGGCATTGGAACAGGCTCCCCGGGGAAGTGGTGAAGTCACCATCCCTGGAAATATTTGAAAAAGAAGTAGACATGGCACTTTCTGATATGATTTAGTGAGTGTGGTGGTGTTCAGTCAAAGGCTGGACTCGATGACCTAGAGGTCTTTTCCAACTTTATTGGTTCTGTGATTCATATCCAGAAATGTTGAAGGTTCAAAAAGACTTCTTTCCTACAAATCCTCCTAAGTGAAGACAACACCTATCATTTATTTGCTTCCAACCTCCAAGAAGCCAGAGCATTGGCACTCATGCTGGAATCTGTATTCTTTCTCCAAATCTGCTCTTTGGAAATTTCAACTTCAGACAGTCCAGGATATAGGCTAGGGTGACACCCAGCCTGATTCAGGGTCAAAATCCTCTTTGTTTTCAACCCAAGGCAGTTTCAGAAAAACAGAAGGTGTGAAGTTCGAGAGGGGAAGAGACAGTGTACCAAAATGGGAAGCACATTCTTTCCTCCTGGATTCACCCACTAGAGGGACTCGTTTCATTCCCTGAACGAGAGCAGAACGGAGCAAGCTCAGGGGAATAGGTATCATGGGGAAAGGGAAAAAGCAGGTGCTGCTGATGCTTCCTGCAAGCGCAGAGTTCAGTGGCCACAGGCTTTGTCCTTCCCTGCGATGTGTTTGTTCTGTTGGCTGACCAGCACCATGCCAGTTTCTTCTGGAGGAGCCACCTGAGTTTCAGGAAAAAAGAAACTTTACAGCTCAACTTTATTTTTCTCTGCTGTTTGGTCATTTCTTCCCCCAGTGGGTTTTCCTCATGTCTGCCTCCCAAAGCAGACACTGTCATTCCAAAACATCCCCAGGGCATAGAAGATAATTTGGGAAAGGAGGAAAGAGCTGAACTTTTGAAATATGTTGCCTAATTATTAGTATTCCTCATTCTGAGCCTTATTTGTGGCAAGGATGACTCATTGCCCTTGAACACCCACTGCCTATCTATTTCCTCTAATGTTGCTTTCCTTTTTGATTTTCCGGATACAGATAGCTGACTGCTTATCTATTCCTACCGTTAAAATGATGCACAACTGCTGCATTTTGTGGATGGAAACATTATGGACACTGAAATGTCATCACAGCCCCATTTGCTCATCTGCTGTTATTTACTTTCCAGCAGACAATATTTAGTACAAGGCACACACAATGCAGAAGTCAGCACAACATTCATCACATTGATACCAGGATGTACAACGCGTGCTGCCACGGATCAACAGAAACAGTCTGGGCTGGAGGATTTACAGAGCTCCCCATCTCCCTTCAGGCTCTGTACAAATTTTCCCTGGCTGAGATGCTATAGCTCTGGAAAGGAGCCAAGGCTTGGCTACGTGCCAGTGGGAGGGGTTCCCGAAACAGGAGGATGTAGGGATCTACTGTCAGAGTGACCTTCCTTTCTGTCTGGTGGATACAACCGTGCACTGGCTTCCTCCAAAGCCTGCCAGAACCACCCCTGCACACTGTGCTCCCTGGGAGGTTTGCACAGTATTCCCTGTCTCATTCCACTGGTGAGGCTTTTCGTGGACGCAGATGAAGCTCTGTCTAGAATAAGACATCTCTGGAAAAGCATTCCGAAGTCCTGCCACACAGTCAGGTCACATGGAGCAAATGCCCAGCTATCCAAAAGCATGTCCCAGGGAAATCAATACTCTAACAGGGATGGTTTAAAACACTTCAGTCCTTCAAACCACTAGCCACAATACCTTACACCTGTGCATTATCATGTGCTGTGACCTTTATAAGCACCCCACAAAAATTGCCCCACAGCAGGAGAGTTTCCACTTCAGTGAGGGAACTCAGCAGATGAGTACTGCCCCTGGAGAGCTTTCAGCAACAGTAAGACCTCTTACAGTGGTTATGAGGACAATGAAACAGGCTGCCCAGGGGAGTGGTGGAGTCACCATCCCTGGTGGTGTTTAAAAATCATGTAGATGTGGCACTTAGGGACATGGTTTAGTGGCGAATGTGGCAGTGCTGGACTTGATGATATTGGAGGTATTTTCCAACCTAAATGATTCTATGGTTCTTTTATAATACTCAGCCAGGGAGTGAGTCTGCCTTGAGAATGAGCTAGCAATAATGAAGATGAGGATACTGGCCTTGGGTTCTGTGGTTCTTGGGTTCTATGTTTCTGCGACTTCAGCAGAGTCTCCAAAAGAATGGATTGGTCATCTCTTGAAGGCAGGTGGTGGGGCACAGCAGGCAGGGGACTGTACCTCATAGGGCTTTAGATCTCTGGAGGCTGGGAGATTGTCAGTGGACTCTATATTGTTGCTTATCTGGCACCCACCCTCAGCTACTTTTTAAGAAAAAAATCCTGCATTAGCTGGACCTTTGGTGACCATTCTGATGTACTTAGTGCCAGAGATTTCCAGGAGAAGCCAAAGGAAAATCTCATCTATCAGAGGATGATGAAAAGCAAATTTTGTAGTGTGATGGAGCTCTTCTGTCTTACATTTCTTTCTTCATACTGATTCAGCTTTCTTTCAGTCAGCATGTGTCGAAACTTCTGGCTTCACGTTTGCATCAAGATGCTCCTCAGTGCCAATCAGAAAACTCTCTTGGAGTGCTGAAAAAGAGCAAAGTAACCACAAAAAGGTGTGGGGATAGTAGCAAACAAACAGAGCTGCTTGGAGAGCAGTGGGAATGGGTGCAAGGTGAAGACATGTGGGACAAAATCATCAGCCAGTGCCAGACTGGGGCCCAGACTCACTGCTCCCCTGAAGCCAGATCTGCTCCAAATAGTTGTTTCCTTTTCCTTCCACGTGGTTCTGAATTTTTTTATCTTTTCCTTTTGATGCCCTTTTCAAACAAGGAGCTTTGCCATATGGAAATCTGCAATTAGACCAGCTCTTGGTTGCCTCATATCTGCCACATAAAACAAAGTCAGTCACTTTTGACATCTGGAGGCAGCTGGCTGGAGCGGTTGGATCCAGCTTCAAACTACATTCACGTTTGTTGGGCTTGTCCTCCAATCCCAGTCTGAAGATCTGCTTTGACATAAAAAGAGTGACAAGTTTGTAAGTGTTACAAGAGCAGCCTCAGTGCAGGACTGAAGACTGGCTTTGCCAGGTCACATCAGAGACCCATCAATCCCTGTGTCCTCCAGCTTGGCCCAGGGCAGCTGGACACAGAAGGAAGAGGATACAGTTGTTCCAAGCAGGTGGCCACATTTCCTCAGCACCTGGTTTTTGAGATCAAGTAATTCAGTCAGATATACATTGATTTCTTGCAGGCACAGGAGCTGGTCATCAAGAGGTAATACAGATTTCTGATACTGTATGCTTTCAAGAGCACCATTTAAAAAATTTCTGTCTCTTTGCTGCCTAGAGAAGTTGTGGCTGCCACATCCCTGGAAATATTCAAGGCAAGGCTGGATGGGGCTTTGGGCAACCTGGTCTAGTGGAAGGTGTCCCTGCCCATGGCAGGAGGTTGGAACTAGATGATCTTTAAGTTCTCTTCCAACCCAATGATTCTATGATTCTGCTGTCCTGATCCCTGGTCAGAGCCCCATGGTACACTTCACCAGCTAAGGTGAGAGGGGAAAGAGGTGGTCTTCAGACTCAGAGTCAAGAGGACAGAAATACTCTGAGATGTGAGGGACTGTGGGTACCAATGGGAATCCTGATTCAGCATTGGTGCTGTGAATCACCACTGGGCTAATAGGCAGGAGCAAGACTGGAAAAAGTGATGGTGATGGATTCAAATGCTCAAGATGGCTTTTCTGCCTGCTCTTCACCTCCTGCTTCAGGAACCTGTATCTCTTGATAGCAAATAACTTGGCTTTGGAGCACCCCATGTGGAGTCTTTGTGGATAGAGATGCATACAGAGGATAGGAAATTAAAATTATGGAAATACAAGGTGTTTGCAAAATATTTCAAATTGGATACCAGTTTTATTAATCTTAATGTTGGATTGCTGGTGTTCAAGGTGACATGTCACAATGACCTAAAACAACTTCTCCCCTTTTGCAGACACGATGAAAGTATTTTCAGTTGTGTAAAAACTTCACCTGAGTGCAAACTGTGGTCTGGAAATCTCTGCTCCACATAAGGAAGGGATTTGATTGTGACACCTAGAGACCAAGAGGTTGCAGATTTCCCATTTGCATCCCCCAACCCTGCTCCAGCTGGATGTAAATAATTCTTTCCTTCTCCTCGGAGCCCTTTCACACTCACCTTCCCTTCATGGCCCTTTGACTGAGACAAAGGCAAAAGCTGTTACCTGAAAATTTACGAAAACAAAGAGTCAGGAAGCATGGGGTCAGCTCCAGTCTTGCCAGAGATTTGCCATGACGATGAGGAGGTCACTTAATCTTATCTCAGCACCACAAGTGATAAAGGCCTCATTGATATCATATTAATCTGCAATCAAAGCTTCCCATAAGGATTACAGGATTAAGCTACTGCAGAAACGTAATATTCTTCATCTGGATGATCCCTTTGTTCCAAGAGCTCATGTGTATTATTGTCATTTTCACATCTGTTCATCACTTGGAGAAAATGTCTTTTGTCCTTTAGTAAGCTCAAGCATACATTTCCCGTGTCACTCTCCCCCACACTATTATTTTAAAATCTAAATAGATTTTCTAAAGGTTAGGACATGTATAATTAAAATCAAGTTGGCAGCAAAGAACTATTTCATTCACTCCATATAATCCTCCAGTTGGAAAGTGGGTGGGGAATTTGAACTGATCTCACACTTACTGGCAACAGCAAGGCTGAGGTCACAGACATGACTAGTGACACTGAATGTTCATTCTGACATCTGTTATGGGAGCTTAATTGTTCAGAAGTTTCATTTAGTACTTTCTGAAAATGAGGATTTGTAAGGTAATTCCAATGAGCATCCCAGAAACACAAATCACTTCTGTAAGTCATGACTTTTGCACTCACACTGGGAACTGCACATTGCAAGAAATGTAGATACTACTCAGCACTTCTACTACTCATAATTTTTCTTTTCAGTGTTTTAACTTCCTTCAGTTATATATGAAGTAGCTCCATTCTCCTTGCAGACTCCTACCCAATATCTTGTAAAAGTAAATGAACTTTAAAATTGGAGGTAGTTCTCCAGAGAAGTAATTCAGCAATAATTTAGCCTACAGAAGTTCCCAAGTCTGTAATTTATTGATTTAGTTAACAGTTTATACTGACTAGATAACAGTTTCCTATCTTACTATCCTGTGTTTTCATTATATCCAACCTGTCTGGTAGAAGGAATATCAATCTTTGGCAGCTTACAATTGCTAAGAGTAACTGTTAAGAGCAGCTCAAAACTTGCCTTTACTTCATTTTGGAGTTTCAAAGTTTCTTATTTGTGGGATTGGCAAATCATTACAGAGATTTACTTTTCTTCACGGGGAAAACAAAAAAAAAAAAAAAGAAAAAAGAGAAAGTGATTGCTCAGTTGTGTCTCTAAAAGGGAGACACAGTTCTGCACTTCTGGTACTTGCACAAAATCCTCAGCTGCAGTTCCCATCCTGCCTGCAGAACGTGTTGGTCACATCACCCCACACTCTCTGCAGCAATAAATGCAGATGAGGTGTGGTTGCCTAGAGGATGGAACAGCAGAAGTTATCAATGCACTTTATGATGCTTGGCAGGAAAGACAGACTACGTTGTACAGCTTTTTTGAGACAGACTAGAAGTTGATCGCTGACACTTGTGGCTGAGAAAAGGTTCCACAAGGTCAGAGCTGCTAAAATTGGACTCATAAAGAGGAAAATGTGAGGACAGTGGGGATAATACAAAGCAAACGTTGGGTACGTTTGGGTTTGTGAAACTGCTTTGTTTGAACAATACTCACAAACATTTCGTTCTTGGTTTTGGAGGATATTTGAATGATTAAAGTTAAAAGGCTTGCGAACAGTGGCTGTCTAAATTGTAAAGAAAAAAGACCAAACAGGTATTGAAGTCAGAGTTCATATACACACTGCAGTACTGACACACTCATCAGGAATGCTCTTGTGCTCCCACAGAAATGCTTGTTCCGTGCTACAGACAGGAACTGGAAACGCTCCTCACTCACCTGACCAGTCACGCCTCAACAAATGCTGAGGAAGCTTTCAAAGACAAGAACAATAGGCAAGAACAACAAATAAGCCCTTCTTCAATTTGTCAGTTACTGCAAATTAGATTCTTAGCTCATTTTATGTCCTCAGAGCTGGCTCATCTGACGAAGAACTGAGAGAAGTCAATGGCACAATTTTCAGCAGAATTTTAGGGACCAACTGTCCCATATGGCTAATGCCTGCACTAATAAGCCCTTCTTCAGAGCAAAGATAACACAAGACCTATACTATAAGTCTTATGAGGAAGAAAGTTTGCAAGCTTTCCATTGCACTAGTGGAGAGCCAGTTCTTTATCTGGCTCTGTGTGAAACCAAGATCTGTTTCTTCTTCGTTAAGGGCAATGGCACTATTTTGTAAGAAACACACCAAACCAGACCAATTCCATCTCCTGATAGACCTACCTGCCCAGATTGGCCTGATTTTTCCCAAGAAAAACCTGTGTATTCTGCTACCTTTAAACAGATCACATTGCTAGAGCTGAGGCTTTACCCTCCTTCAGGCTCTGGCTCTACCATTGCTCACATCTTACCCTCAGAGCAGACCTCTTGCATTCCCTTATTTTGGGATAGTTGTCATGAGTTAGAAGGCTATATTGGGGTCTGTAGGTGCTCCACATTCATGTGCAGTGACTATCTCCCCCTCAGAGCCTAAATACCACTCAGTATCACCTTCTCTGGCCTGTCTTCTGTTGAACCCCCTGGACTAAAAACCACACAATGCTCTTTAACCTTTCCAGTGTTCAAAAAAACAATGTAAGTTCATCTGTCTAATCCATTTCCTGAGCTATGTGATGATCAAGAGACTGTTCTGCTCCTTCTGCCATTATTTTGAGACTGAGTACCACAGGAGTCCAGACACATTAGCAGCTGACAGACTCTATCAATTAGCACAGTAGTTTCAGCCCACATATCAAATACCTTCTCCTAGACTGTAGCATTGTCAAACTTTAGGATGTGTCAGAGATTCCTCACTCAAAAGACCAGTCAGTGTGTGCTGTCCCTGGCCCTCCTTGCAGAACTTCTTTCACTTATTTTCAAGATGACCTCTTTGTTATGAGTCCATAAGGTCTTAGTGGGACTCTTGATGCATTTCACTGTTTTCTTTTTGCTCTGAGAAAGACAATGTCCCCAGGCAGAGTAAAGCTGATTTCCTGTGCATGGCAGAGCACATGCTCAGTCAATAAGCAACACACTTCTTCTCTGAGCACCAGACAACTCATAAACCAGTCCCTGGGAGCCTCGTCTGCTTCTTTTCCTTCTGAAGCAATCAGAAAGGATGAGTGTTCACAAGCCCACTGCCTGCACACCCAGCAGCACAGGAGCACAGCTCTGGCTCAGGCAGCCTGTGTGACTCAGCTGTCCCTGCAAATGTGACAACCTTTGTTAGGAAGAAAACCTAGGGGTTTGGTACCAAAATAAACTCAGCCCTGAGTGCAGCTGAACTGCCTGACATTATCAGACAGGCTGTGTGGTGTGGTTCCAGCTCTCCTCTCCTAAGCTTTTTCTTAACTGTCTAGCTTAACACCCCTGAAACCCTCTGGCCAGCATATTCCCGGGTATGAACAGAGAAGTCTGAGCTGTGCTTTATCTTTTTCTCCTGACAAATGCCCTAGTCTGAACTTTCCAGCCAGTTATTCCAAGTTGTGGTAGCATTAATCAAACTAATGATATCTGGTTATCTGCAGAAAAATCAATAACATATGGCACAAAAAAGAATCCCACAATTAATAGTGTACTGTACAGTGTCTGTGTTCCTGTGCCAGTCTGAACATATTATAAATTACTCATCTTTTTTTTCTTTTTTTTTTGTGTCTACTCCCTGGAGGAGAATGTGGTATAATGAGGGTTATTGGAACCCTGCAGCTGTCCAAGGATAAGATAGCTTAGCTGTTGGCTTTACTGTGTTACTCATGCAAGGTTATTATGGTCATGGATGCCAGTGACAGCCTCGGGTCTCTGTTCTGCCCAGACACTTCGTGCAAACTGTTTGCATTGAAATAACAACTCCTAGGATAAAGCCCCGGAGAAAAGAGATTGCAGATCTAAATGAAACCACAGTGACCTGTGGTTTGGGGGACTCCAAATCAGCTGCATCAGGACAGGGAACATCCATCACCTCAGTCTGCTATTCCTTTAGAAAAGAAAAAGAAAGCATGGGGCTCTTCTCCAAACAATGCTGTGGTCGGGAACTGATTTATCTTATATCTGTCTGCAGTGCCTGCTGCTGGGTTTTATGATTGTGGCTCTTCAACCATCCAGCAGCAATAAGAATAATTTAGTGACCAAAAATTGTCTTTGAGTCCCAGTTAGGGCTGTTACCTGTGAGTTTTGAGTCAATTGCTGAAGCCATGATTTAACACTTTTACTGTACTGCCAAGAAAAAATGCTGTTTGATACGAGATGTCCCAACCCTTCCCCATCTTTTCCAGCAAAGGCATTGTTGACCAACTAGAAGAGTAAAAAAGATGCTAAAAGTTGGCAAACCCAAGAGCAGGATACTGGATAAGAAGACACTGAACATGTCAACTGTTCTGAATCAGACACTTTGATTCAGGATCCTTGTGAAGGAGGCTCATTGCTGATAACAGAGACTATGCAGTGACTTCAGTGACATATCCAGACTTTTTTCTCCTCCTCCTTCTAGTTTTACTGGTGTTTTGGAAAAAAGGACACAACATGGTAGAATAATGATGTTCTTTTCCACTGCAGTGATGTTTTTCTCTAAGTTTGTTTGCTCTGGGCTCTCTCCAGGAGACCTCAGAGGGGTGTCTTCAGCCTGTGACAAAGAGGTCTTTGAGCAGTGGTGGGACACATACCTGCTCAGAGCAGTCAGAGAAAGCCCCGTTGCTGCAGCATGTATTCAGAACCACAAAAACTCTTCACATTTCCCCGTTCTGCTGGGAAAAGCCTTTGGTGAAGATGGGATGTGTCGTGGTTTTAAGCCCAGCTGGGAATTAGGCACCACACATCCACTTGCTCAATCCACCCTCTCTTCCCCCACCCACCCTGTGGAATGGGGAGGAGAATCAAAGTGAAACTTGTAAAAAGCTGTTTAATTATTGAAAATAAACTAAAATACAGCAATAATGGTAAATGATAATGATAATTAAAAGGGAAAAAATAAAAAATAAAATAATAAAAAGGGGAAAAACAAGTGATGCACAATATTATTGCTCACCACACACTGACCAATGCCAGAACAGATTCCTGAGCCCAGATTGGATGCTCTTCCAGGAAACTTCCCTAGTTTATATACTGGGCATAACATTCTATGGTGTGGAATATCCTTTTGGTCAGTTCAAGTCACCTGTCCCAGCTATGCTCCCTCCCAGTGTCTTTTGTGAACCTCTTCACTGGCAGAGCCAAGTCCATGAGACAAGGAAAAAACCAAAGTCCTTGACTTAGGATAAACATGACTTAGCAAAAACCAAAACATCACTGTGTTATCATGACCATTCTCATTCTGACTCCAAAACACCACACTGTAACAGCTACTGAGGAGAAATCAGCTCTGCCCTAGCTGAAACCAGGACAGGGTGACAGCTGGAGGAAGTGCCCTCTGCAAACACATGGATCAAGGGAATGGGACAGGTGGCATCCAGACCCCAGCTACATCTGGACCCACCACTGTTCACAGTGTGTCTAAGGGGAGAGGCAGGAGAACAGAGAAGCCAGTCGTGCAGACTGCTTTAGGAGGCAGCTCTGCTTCCCTGTTTAGATCCTCTGCTTCCCTTGTCATGTGGTTTGCATTTGACTCTTTTTTTTCATGTGGAAATACGGCTTTTAAAGCCATCAGCAGGGATGATTGTAGCGGCCATGACATCATTGCCAGCGTGCTTCTCCCACCTGCAACTTGGCAGCTTTTGACAAAGTGGGAAATCCCAGGGGGACTCTTGCATCTTTGGCAGGTTTGTTCTGCTCTTGCTTGCAGGTAGTCTCAGTAAACAGCAGGCGAAGGTGTCAGGGAAGAGGAAGCAGTAGAAGGACTTGCAAAAAGAGGTAAGTTAATTAGAAAGAGGCAGCATCAATTACTGTGACATTTAATATCAGTTTTTTCCTTTTAATAGAGAGCACACTGATTCCTTTGGGGAAATCTGCTATCAGCTTTGAGCCAAATGCCCAACAAACAAGAACTAGCACAAGTCCATTACACCACGTGAAATTATCCCTGCTGCAGACCTGGCCTTGTCAGTGCTCCACAGCCCTGTGGCTACCTTGGCACATCCCTCCAAAAGCACAACCCAGACACCTTCTGACTTCATTAGAAAGGTTTATTGCTTACTACGAGATTCTTTGGTTTTATTCAAACCCTCATTAGGGCTTGTCATAGAAAGGCTACGTGTTAATAAAAAAAAAACCCAAACAGAAACAAGGACAAAGTTTTCCCACTACTGAGTCTACTAATGAGATCTGAGCAGATAAATACAAGACAAAGCAAAACAAAGGACTCAGATGTATTTCCAGTGCACTGCAGCCAGGGACAGTGTGTGGAGCAGGGGTAGAAATACTCCCACTGACCTTCCTCCGGCTGTGCCGAAGAAGCAATGACCAAGGGTTCAGTCATGACCCCTTGGGTACCTCCAGGACCATAGGGACTTCAGCAGCTACTTCACATTGCAATTCAGCCTGTTTGTTCCCTGTTGTCAAGTTCCTGACCAAAAACTTGTGTAGAGATGTCTGTACACACTGTCACCACCCCTCTGAGTGCAGGGTCTTCAGACAACTATGACCCACCAGTGTCCAAGTCCCAAAAGGGTGGTCCCACACTCTCACATTTAGCACTCAAGTTGTCCATCCTTTGTCCACTTTGAGAGTGTTGCATTCAGATGGATTAGTTTGGAAAGATATGTTTTAGTCTGATTGTTTTCAAACTAAGAAGGAATCTCCCTGCCGTCCCAGTCGTAATTTTGGTTCTACTTGAGGCTCTTTGCTGCCTGCACAGTGGCATTGTCTCTGGCTCAAAGTTCTCATTGGCCAGTCAGTAACAAAATAATTTGTATGGATGGCAGTATTTCAGATGATCTCCTGGGCATTTATGAATTCTGCATTTCCACTTCTAAATAGGCCAAGAAGCATTTCCTCCTCTTCATTTTCCACCTAAACGCTTCAGCTGCTGGAATGAGAGGTCAAACTAGAAGCATTTGTACCCAGCTGTGGGCAGCTCTCTCTGGCCCACATGCTGTTCTTCCCTGTCATCCTGGGAGATGAACATTGTGTGGCATCCTTGGCCATTAGCAAAACCTTGCCAAGGAGATTTCCCATGGAGAATCGACAAATTCAGCTGTCACTTTCTCACAGCATCTGCAGCAAGAGCTCTGGTTAAGAAGAGATATTTTTAGCCTGGAGGTACTTGGCCAACTGGCATGGGGCTGTCCCTGTTGCCTGAGGATATAAAAAGGAAAGTAGAGGTCCAGAGTTCCCAGTACCATCTGTATTTTGCAAACTGTTTGCAGCTGATGTCCTCTGCAAGGAAAGCGTGTTCTTTCCCTTGTGAGCCAATGTCATGTCAGTCAAAACTGCCCCTTTTGAAAATTAATGCACTGTGCTCAGTGAAGGTGTTCTGAGCCTTTCTGAGGGGTAAAATATGTATAAAATAATATCTCACAGTACCCCAGGGAAATGGAAGAGAATGGAACTGCCCTGGTATGCATTCTATTAGGTGTGCCTGGCATGCACAGTCATAGTATAGAGCCAGGCCTTGGATTCTTCCTTGCATTTTGCTGCTTATTATTATCTCGAAGTAGAAATGTTTCAAGTGGCTCAGGGAGTCAGAGACAGCTACTGCAGCCATCATCAGCTCCAAATCAATAATGGATACCATCCAGAGATGCTTCAGGATGAGAGGCATTTCAGAAAACCGATTCTTGAAGTGAAGCAGCTGGCATTGTTAAAAAGACAATGAAAGAGCAGAGTGGGGTAAAAAGTATTAAGAAAAGAATGTTTGTCAAAAAAGTTATTAGTCACTTCATTAAGAGGAGAAAATAAAAGGCCAGCTTCTTAACTGAAACTGGCGAGTCAAACTTGCTTACTGATGTAGGGCCTGTGCATAAAATTTCCAGCCATAAAGGTCTCCCCTGCCCCAAATCCAAGTTTAACAAGTGAATCTTTGGAGATGCCACATTAGATGGTCCCAGTGCTCACTCTTGCACACTCAGGTACACTGAGCACTGACCACATCCAAGAAAGAAGACTTTTCTGCCTTTTGCTGAGTTAATTTGAAGCCACAGCATCCCTGGCCATGGGTGCAGACGTGGTGGCACAGGGAAGGAGGGTGAAGAGCCAGGGCAGACTGAGCCAGTTTAAGCTATTCTGCTCCTACATAGGTCCTTGACTTCTTGCACCTGCCCAGTCCTGATCCCACTGGTCACTGGTACCTCCTTCTAAAAACTCAATAATCGATGTTTAAGCTACAGTGCAGCTGCAAGAAACACATGCAGACTTGAGTTAAAATGTGGGTTCCTTTCAGTTATGTGCCAGTTAATTGCTAGGCAAGGACTATGTTTATGTACACACACAACAGGACAACGAGCTCCACCTCACTGATCACTCTTTGCATTTATGTGTCCTGATGGTGTGGAAGTTTTTTACTGTATATCTAAGAATTAAGGCTTTATCTCCACGAAAACAGCAGCTCACCCAGTGAGTGTACCACAAGGGCTGATCCAGTGGCTTTGCAGCTGCCTGACTCAGAGAGGAGATCCAGGGACAGCCCTTGGTTGGGACACTGGCCCTGGTCTGCCCTGCACAACTGTGAGCAAGTCTCCCTAGGCTGTCATGGCATGAACAGCCTTTCTGTCAAACGGGATAATATTGTCTCCTTTGAATAGGAAAAAGCTTTACCACAGTTAGTGATGCTGGGTCACCTGCTCTTGCTCTTGGGAGCCTAAGGAAAAATTACTGTATACAAACAGCTCCAATAACTACTCTTGTAGATTCAGTAAACAGAGTGGTTAAAAATTATACCCTCAGTGAGTATCCAGCAGTGTACGCTTTTAAGATTGGAAATGAGTTCTGGATTGTCGGAGTAAAAACAGCTTTTAACTAACAGGATGGAGTCTAATGAGAGATCAATGTCTATTGAGGGAGAATTATCCTCCTCACCAGGAAGCCAAAGGAGACATTTGCCACTGTGGGGAGTGCTGAGGCTTGGGAAATAGGCAGGGGAAAAGAAACAGGCTTGATTTTTGGTCATCAGCACCACTCTGCAGCCCAGCAGGAAACTGACTCCAAGACCAAACCTATTTCAGATACTTATTTCAGCATTCAGCCATCCTGCAGGATCTTTAATAAAACGTACAGTGCACATTAACATAAAAGCTAATAAAACACAATGAAACTCCCTCCTGAGGGAGTCTTCAGGAGCCTCCCTTGGCACGCTTGAGACAGAGCAGTCATGTCAGTGGGAGATGGGCCCTGAACATGCAGAGCCCTGCATGTGGCAGAGCAGCTGTAAAAGGGTGAGTGAAGAGGAGGAGAAGTCCATAGTTGAGGGGTTTGTGACCCCAATGCAGTACTGTAAGCTCCAGGTAATACAAAGTTAGATGCTTGCAAAAAAAGATTCCCTCTCCTGACTACATTCATCACAGCAAGGCAGGTGGAATTTGGAAGGCTCCAAGCTGATCATTGGGTCTTTCTAAATGAAAGAACTGAAGCTTTGCAAGTACAAAGTGTCTGAGTGCACCACATCTTGTATCAATGTTGGGGAAGGATTCTGTAGAGAATCATCAGAGTTTCCAGCTGTGCAGGCAGCTGTAAATTACAGCCAAAGGCCACATTTGCTATTGACCTAACTGGCCATTGGGTGAGATCACCAATTCCACTGATGAGTTATTGTGGTTAATTGTTCCGGTTATGAGGTTGCTTCATCTTCTAAGGCATCTCCAAAGAAATAAGCAGTATAACCTTTGTCACAGTGGCTAGCCAGTCAGTGAATAGGAAATACATGGGGAATAAATCTGCAATGAACTGTTTATGGGAGGAGAAAGGCACTGAATGTGCTCATGTGTGCAGAGGGTGATTGATAGGGAAACGTGCACTCTTCTTCTAACCTTCTCTTGGATAACATATTTCACATGAACAATCAGTACAACTTTTGCACTTACTCAGGAAAATTCCTGAACATGGTGACCTGTTGAGCACACATTGCAGGAAAATAAAGGCAGAAGATTAAAATTCTTGTACAGCTTTAGGCTTGCCTTCCTCTAGGCTTGGCCTCTCTGCACCATCCTGGTTTACCAGCCCACCAGGGACAGCTAGGTTAATTGTTTTACAAATCAGTTTTGGTGGGCTCAAGAAGCTTAATTTTACTTTAAAAGAGAATCATGTTTTGCCAATGAAATGGGAACAGGGAGACAGATTCAGTGGCTTCTTAAAAGTCTTTTCCAGCTCTGCCATCAAAGATTTGTTTGACCTGTCATATAGCCTTTGCCTCAAACTTTTAACACTACTCATGGGTTCTGATCAGAGGATCAGAGCACAGGGTACTTGCTGCCTTTGGAAGATGTGTAGGAGGAAGCACATCATGATCCAAGGTATAATCAGAGCAGTGCTGTTTAAAAAGCTAAAAAGGGACTTTGGTCTGGGTCTCCTCTCCTCACTGGGGCTGCAGGACATCAAGTTCTGGGTAAGAGATTTTGCCTACCACATTTCTTCTGAGGAAGCAGCAGTGGGGGTGCATGGCTACAAAGAGTGGGCAGCAGCTTGTGCTCTTCTTGCAGGGTCATTTTTGTGTTCTGATTATCCGTCTGAGTGCTTCCATGCCTTTCAGAAAAATAGCAGCCCAGCCATTTCTACCCAGTTGAGTCACAAGGGAATGCATCACCATCACCTGCATTATCTGCTCATGTTCCTTGAGTAGTTCTGCTCTATGAGGTGTTGGTAATGCTGTACTCGCCTCCTTAACACCTTTGCTTCCAACCCCCTGCATTAAGTGTATATTCAATTATGTTGGAAGAAAATCTCACTCTGAAACTGGAAACCTCCCCATGCACAGCTTCTCTGCTACTGACCTTCTTCAAAGTCATGAAGACAGTCTGTGTCCATTAGGGATTTGTCCTCATCTGGAATTAATAACTTTCTTCCGAGAATAATCCTATCTCTTGCTACTCATCATATATTTCCTAAAAATGTCGATCCACCCAGGTTTGGAGCTTTGTCCTGGGTTTGGAGCACCCACTGTGAAAGTCTTTTTGTCTCACAGCTGGCATCACTTCCAGCAGGTGATCACAGTAAGGACTTCCTGAGATCACTTCCAATCTGTGGTTTTCTCAAATTCTATGTGTTGGGGTTTTAAAAACGGGTTCTCAGGTTTGGGGTTTTTTTTTTGTTGTTTTTTTTTTTGTTTTTTG
>VZRO01001070.1:318776-356223 GCA_013397915.1 Daphoenositta chrysoptera | reverse complement strand
CCCGGGATTGTTCATCCCTGCTGTTCCAGCCTGCTGTTCCCGATCGGCTGCCCCAGGGAGGTTTGTGAAGCTTTTCCCTCCCTTCCCGGCCCGGCCCGGCCGCCATCGCCGCGTGAGGGCAGAGCTCGCTCCGGAGCGCCCCCTGCAGCCGCGGGGGAACCATCGCACCCGCCCTGCTCCCGGAGCCGCCAGCGCCCCTGCCGGCCGTGAGCGGAACTGCACCGAGGGGAAAGGGCCTGACGGGCGGGAGAGGCTGCACTGGGTTCTGGTTCTGTTTGGGGTTACTGCCAGAGCTATTGTTGGTTGTTTGCCTTGTTTTACACATATATATATATATTAGTAAAGAGCTGTTATTCCTATTCCTCATATCGTTGCCTGAAAGCCCTTAATTTCGAAATTATAATAATTTGGAGGGAAGGGGGTTGCATTCTCCATTCCAGGGGATGCTCTTGCCTTCCTTAACAGACACCTGTCTCCTCAAACCAAGACACTATGATGCTGTGCTTTATCTGGGAAAACCAAAATGGTGCACATCATATATGGGAGGGAGTCTAGCAGCTGCCTGCTAAACTCCATGTAATGGTTCCCTGCAGATCCTTTTAGCCTCTTACCAGCTCTCAGTGGTGAGTTAACTCAGATTGGCCAGGATGGCAACCAGCTCCAGTCTGGGAATCAGCCTGACTGAGTGAAGAAGCCTGATGGAGAAACAGAAGGAATAACTCCATCTGTACCCCAGTGCAGTAGCAATTCCCTGACTGAGCTGTGGCATTGCCCAGTGCAGGCTGTGCACCTCCTCCCTCCCAGCAAACCCAAGGAGTCTCTCTCAGAGGGAGCAATTCTGTGCATTCCATCACTCCCGTGACGACTGGAGGGGAATCACCTCAGGACTGGCCAAGGTCACCTTGGCTGGGTCAAGGTGACTCTCCCAGGACTGCAGCAGGGAATCAGGAATTGGCAACTGACACAGGAAGGACACAGCCCCATGTCAGGGTCCCACTGTCCCCAGGGCTCCCCAAAAACCAGGCAGCAGTTCACATGTTCAAGGGCAAGCAGGGACTAGGATTGCTCATAGTTTCAGTGACAAGTAGAAGCTTCTGGAACCTCTTCTCCTAACTCTGTGCATTCACACACATGTTATTTATAGCCCCGTTTCTTTCCTAGGGCTATCCACAAAACAGAAATGTCAGATTTTCATGCTGTCAGGAGGGAACTCAGCATCCTATTTTGGATTAAAGCATATATTAGCATCTAAGCCTGAAATCTTTGACACTTCATTCATCATGGCTGAGTTTCCTACACCCTGAAGATTTCTAATTCAGGTCTCTAGGAGGAATCCACCCTGTGAGTATCCCCCCACAATGGATTGTAGTCACTTTATGCCCCTATTACGTCACTGCAAGAGGTGCAGTCAATTGTTTTCCATTGAATTCTTGGGGTGCCTTCCATACAAATCATGATGGAGGCATTATTGTGCACAACAAACTCATACGTTCTTCACCTGGTGTTTTTGAGTTGGTTTGGGGCTTGTTGTTTTTTGGGTTTTTTTTTCAGTAAGATGTAGGCCAGAAACTGCAGAGCAACGCAAAAGATCAAAATTTGTCGTTTCTCACAGAATGGGGAAAAAAGAATGCAATGAAATCATAATTTAACCTCCTGTAAACAACTTTGTGGATAAATGCAATGAGATGTGTCCTGCATATGAATACTGCCAGGCAGCCGTTTATAGACCTTAAGCTTGTATTGATCTGTGCATCCATAAAAGCTCTTATGCGTCAGGCATAAGAGAACAGGCTCAGTATGCATGACCACACATGCCAATGCCAATGGAGCTATAAAGCTGCACCCTCAGAAAAATAAATTGTAAGTCAGATTTTAGTTCAAAAGAATGGAAATCTGTGACATTAAGAATTAAAAATCAAAGTCTTCTGACCCAGATTAACTTTCTTTGCTCAATCACCCGTACATAACATGCTCTAAATCAGCTCCTGGAGATGTCCTTTTGCATGTTTTTCATGATTAATTGAATTAGCAATTGATTTGTATAATATGAGTCACTTAGAAATAAAGACACACCAAACTGACAGCATGCACACCATTCAGGTAGCAACAAATCACAGGTCCCACAGTTAATCTCACCCCAGGCCTCCGGGGCACTGCGGATTTGCTGTCTCCTCTCCAGAGCACAGGCTCTCAGAGTGCCCGTGCATGCCCTGTGTGTGTGCAAACCAAACAAACAGGAACACACATGCCCTGCAAATGCACAAAGAGCTTCAGTCATTGCAGAGGTGATTCTTTCTGTGGCTGATTTTTAGATGCTCTGCTGAGCCCCGTCCCGGGGCTTGTCGGGCTTGGAAAAAAGGTGCAGGGCTTAGAGAAAACAACTGAAGATGGGTTCCTTTGAAGTCAGGCAGGAATAGGGGAAAACATCTAAATTATTTAAGGTTGGGAGTGGGTGTTAAGTGATCCCTGGCCTAGAGTTAGACTAGGATGTCACATTGTCCTAGGTTTGGGTCACATTTTGACCTTTACTAGCAAGATTTAAGATTGAGACCCATAGGTTTGTCTGGAGAGAGCTGAAGAGGAGGACTTGATGGGATGAAGACCATGCAGGGCTGTGTGGGGTTCTTCAGAATCAAGCTGGGTGAGTGCTGAGACATGCAGAGGGGGACAAAGCAGAATGAGGGTGACAGGATCCCCACAGACCCTGTGTCTGGAGTTAGTGACAAGGAGTGCAGAGCCAGCCAGGATGAGGTCAGGGCAGCTGCACACAC
This sequence comes from Daphoenositta chrysoptera, assembly GCA_013397915.1. Taxonomy (NCBI): domain Eukaryota; kingdom Metazoa; phylum Chordata; class Aves; order Passeriformes; genus Daphoenositta; species Daphoenositta chrysoptera. The sequence goes on along the minus strand of VZRO01001070.1, from coordinate 353,452 downwards.
CTTGCTCTTCAGGCTGTGGGTATGGGTTTGACTTGTAGGGTCTCCAGAAAGGGACAAAGCTGAAGATAAAACGTTTGCTCAAGCTAAAGTCAAGGTATGGCTGAGTGAGATCTTGGGATTAGCTTTTTACACAAGGGAGCAAGCCTTGCTGGCTGCACCACAGCCCAGCACACGACAGGTAGCTCATAGCTGGGTGCATGAAGGATGTCCAGTACCATGTGGCAGCCCACATTTTCCAGCTTCCAGCAGTCTCCCAGCCGCTTTCCCAGGATGATTCTGGTCTTTCCAGCAATGAGAATCCTTCCTAGGTGCTAAAAGCTATTGCAAGAGCCCTGGGCTGCCAGGGAAGGAGGATGGCTAACAGCAGTGGGAAGGGATGACCTTTCCTTGGCCCAATTATTTTGATATTTAAAATGTGGATCCAGAAATAAGAGTTCATCATTTCCTTTGCCTGAGATCATTATGCAGTGAGAAATTGGCAATACTGTGAATTATTATAAACTGGCACCAGACCGAGACTGCTCTTTTCTTTTCCCTTTTCTTTTGCTTTCCTGAGAAGCATCCCCATTCGTGTATTGAAGCAGCAGCTTTTCATGAGAAAATAACATTTTTATGCCTGTCAAAATTTCCTGTCATTTATGCCAAGAAGTCACGACTGATGCCATGTCTCCTTTTCTCCTGGGTGTGAATCTCTTTCCCAGCACCAGTTAAGTGGAGGGAAGAGTGAACTTTATCTTTCCTGTCAGCTTGGCTAGACATTACTGGGAACGGGAACAGGCAAGATCCCATTTTCTTCCCTGTCATTTTAACCCTGAAAATCCTGATGCTTGAATGGGTATTGTTTAATCCCAGGCTAAGCAGCGGCCATTTCCAGGAAACTCAGGGTAGTTTCCCTTCCACAGATAGGAAAAGCAGTTCTGACTTGTTAAAAATAACGCCCCCCATGTGTAAGAAGAATGGGGTTTATATGCCACTGAAATATTTTCAAATCCACTTTAAAATATCTCTCCCCCAGTTTCTTGGGCAGATTCTTTGGATTGCAGTTTTTGGGAGGCAGGCAGAGCTTTACTGATGTAAAGGCCCTGGGATTTGGCTCGTTGGTCATCAATCTGCATAAACATGCAGCAGCTATGTGGTCATTACCATAGTAATTCCCCCCCTTTATAATTTCTCTGCCATACAGGCTGGGGGAAAGAGAATCATTTTGTTCTCTGCAGCTACATCATGACATTAAAGCAGTGTCCCTGCTGGCCTCGGGTCCTGCTTGAATAGAGCTGCTCAAGAAAGTTGTGTAGTTCTTTGTTGTGCTCAAAAACGCTGGTATGCAGAAATGAAAACTGGCTTTGTGGGAAATGGTCAGTTTTGATGCATTTTTCGGCTTTTTTATTCTCCCCCTCCCTTTTTTTCCCCTTTACAGAAGGGAGTTTTGAAACAGTGAATTAGCAGCAGCATATTAAAACAAAAAATATGCTGGTTGCTCTTTCTGTCTAGAAAATTAATTACTCTTGTGAGACTAAAGTTATTTTAAAACCAGGGATGCTTTGAGTCAAAGGGAATTATTTCTTAGATGTGTACTGAATTTTTCAGATTTTCATTTCTCATCTATGTTTTGCTTTTGATGTTTTTACCCTCTTTAGGTCTGGATTATTTTTTAATCTAAAAATATATATATATTTGCAGGGTGAGGAAATTATCTCCTGCTCAGCAAGACCCACAGTGGATGTTTCAGTGCACATAACAAATGTTACAAAGCGAGTCACTGTTCTTGTCTGTTCCTAGGGGACCTGCTACTAGTTTCTTATTGTTTTCATCTCTTTGGAAGACAAGCCATCTAGACTAAAAAACACATTTTGTTCTTTATGTTCAGGGAAAGGGAAAAAAAAAAAGCCTCAAACCCACAAACTCGGGTTTGATTCATCTCTCAGCATTATTTTTATTTTTGCTCTATTGAACAAGGAGTGGAGTTTAAATCAAGTGCTGTGATCTGATGCCAGCTACTGTTATGGGGCTGCAGAGGCTGTGTTAGAGAGTTCAGCAGTCACTGGGAAGACACTAACTCTGCTGTTATTATTTTTGCAGGTATGGTCTGGGCAGAAAGAAAAACATAGATTTACAATCGATCTCCTCAAAAGAAGTAGTAAAATAACATCCGTGCACCTTCAAGCTGAAGACTAACAGAATATCAATAACTGACATTGTACCAACTCTGAGCCAAATTCATCTCCCATGGACCAGCTGTGACCAAATCCATACCAGCACCACTTTTGATCTGAATACACCTCAGTCAGGGGACAATAAATCTGAATTTGCCCAAGCAGAACTGAGACAAAAATGATTAAAAAAACCAGCAGCAAACATAAGGATTTTGGTTGAAGTTCAAGGCTGTTTGGAACATCTCTGCACTCTCAACCTGAGAAATGCTGCAATATTTCTAGCAAGGCTTTTTTTTTGTGGTCTCCCTGAATGCACGTGCACACCCTCTCCCGGCCGGAGAGCACTCCCTGTGGGAGAGTCCGGGCTGGCAAAACTTCCCCACAAAAATACTCCAGCTCACATCTTTGCTACAGGCTACACAAACAGCAGGTGAAAACATTGCTGTGCTGCAAAGATCTTCCTACCAGCTGGCAGACAATTTACAGAGGGATTAAATCTTCAGGGCTCAGCAAGAATTCTGGTTTTCCTCAGGTGTTTTTTGTTTTCAGGGCCAGTATGAAATAAAAGGCTAAAAAAAAGAGCATTGGTTGGGAGTTTTTAGTATTTAAGAGTTTGAAGAGTGGTTTTAGAGCTAGGGTACCAAAAACACTGTAAAATCCTCATCTGGATATAGGCAGCCAGCATAGTTGCTTTGGTAACTCATTCCAGTATGGCTTTACTGGAGCAACTGGTTCCAGCTCTCACAGCCTCATGCAGGAACTGATTTTTGGCCATGATCTGAAGCAGGCCACCAGGATGGCTCTGCACAAGTGCTCTGCTGTGCTACAGAAACACCCTGTCCCTATCCTGACTCGGCCCAAATTTTCAGTTTAGGAGAGGTACCAGGATCACAGCAAAAGGCAGCTGGCAATATCCCAGGTTTGGAAACAGGGTCTACTCTTCTCACCCGAGCAAAGAGGGAAAGAGGAGTGTGATCAGGGAGGCTGCTGAGAAACTCTTGCATCTTGCCAATAAAGGTGCCTCAACTGTTTTGATCCTCTGGATAGGTCACAGTTTCTGGGATTTTCTTTGGTTTTAAACTAACCTTTGGTGATAACAGTGAAAACAGTAATTATGTGGGATCTGTCATTCTTAGTTTTGCTGGCAACCCGCCTTGCCTTGATGTGCCCACTCTGCCTCACAAGCCAACTTCACACAAATCCCTGAAAGAAGTCAGTGCCAAATAATGCCTGTCAAATGTTGCTCCCCCATGAAGTTTAGGCTCAGGTTTGGAAACTGGTTTTCATCTGTTTGAAAGGAGGTTTTCATCTGTTGAAACCTTAGAGTCAGCACCAACAGCAAAGATCTCAAAAATTATAATGGGACTCGGAGAAGTCAAGAGCGAGGGTTATATTTAATTTGGCTGCTTAGCATAAAGCCAAGCATTTTGCAAATTCTATAAAGGTATCTTTTTTTTTTTCTTGGAGAGGTTGTGTCCCAGCCATCAGGAGTGAGGAGATTAATGCACATTCAACACAAGCATCATGGGGTGCGTGTCAGAGCAGGGCAGTCCTGTGGTGGTGGGACTCAGGGCTAATTAAAGCCCAACAATGTGTCCCCAATTCATACCGACACTAGAAACAGTGGCTGATAGGGAAATTCAGGCACAGCAGCTGCTCTTTTCACAGCAGTACAATAACTATCTCTTTAATGAGGAGGGGTGTGGGGGAGGGATGCAGCCCAAATAACAGCACCTGCCTGCTTATGCCACACCGAAAATCACAACAGCTAATCCTCCTTGCCTGTCATGTTAATTGTTGCGAAGCTCCTTTTGATATCAAACTATTTGTCCTTTGACTGAAATAAATCAGGCCTTAAGCACCACATTTATCTCACTATGATACAGGAGCAGAGGTGAGCACTGTGGGGAGATTTATACAATGGGAGCAACGTACAGCACGCCGGGGTGATATTTATGGGCTGGGGATCTTTTCATCAGGAAAAGCAGTCTGTTGACATTGTTCACTACAAAGGAGAAGTTCAAATGCTGTAGATTACACTACAGCCCTAATACAGCATTTGACATGAGCAGGAGGTAAACAAAGCAAGGGAGGGGGGGAAAACGCCTGGCTGGCTTTCGCACGCAGTGGTGTTTTCAGCGGGTTCAGCAGGATATTTAAGATTTGTACACAACTATGGGGCCCTTCATTCAGGCTGTTTGTGCATTTGATGCCAGGGGGATATTTAATGGCATTTGCTGATGCTGGTTTGCATTACAGAAAATGCCCTTCTACAGAGCCCGTGGAGTGCACAGGCACAGCTCTCCTGGCACAGAGAGAAAGGTAAACTCACAAGGGCTGAAGCCACCCTGTCTCCTTGCCCTTCCCACCTGTTAGCCACTGTGGCAACCCCACAGTGCAAGATACTGGGAGAAGATGCGCAGAGAAAGGTGCATGGAAAAGTTTTCCAGACTTCTAGTGCAGGGAGTCTCGAGGGTGGGAACTGGGAAAACGCATCTTGAACATGTCTTACAGGCATGTTTTATCACACAGAGCACCACCTTTTCCCAAGGATGACTAAAAACTCTTATGGAGATCCCAGATGAAGGGCTGAACTCACCTCACACAGGAGTTTGGGTATTGTCCTGTTCATTTGTTCTACCAGGGCTCAGTTGCTCGTGTTGAAGTCCTTCATCCCCCATGCAACTCCCTCCACAGAGGCCCTGTGCTAATTTCTCCTGAGAGTTTGCAAGGATGTCTCTGAAAGGAGAACCTGGATACACATGGGCAAAAGGGGGGATTATTTGCTGCAAAATTCCTCTTTGCCTGCAGGGACTGCAGGCACAGCAGGCACAAACCTGCCTGAGCTGCACTAAGCACCAGTAAATGCTATTGAGAATTTTCCTATATTCTTTGGTGGAGGGAAGAAGAAAAAGCAGATAGCCTACAGTGACAGCATCATCCACAATCCAAGAAAATCCCGTTAATCTTTCACACCTCCTAAGAAACACCTGTCCTCTATTTTTACTGCTCATGTTACTAATGGAAACCAAGCAGTTTAACTTTGTTTGTGAAAACGTGCTGCTCTGGAGAGGTGTTGCCAAAAAAAAAAAAAAAAAAAAAAAAAAAAAACTGAGGGGGAAAAAAAAAAAAAATCTGTGAGAGAGAAACAGAAAAAACAGCAACTCCCTTTCAAATCTGTTGGTGTTACTGGGAGAAAGAACTTTAGGCCTCCTGATGGGACAAGTCCAAGAGCAGTGTAGAAGAGTTTTACATAGTTTCATTTGTTGGGGGTGAAAGAGAATTTTTACTGATTAAGTGAGACTCCCTGGTCTCTTCAGTGTGGAGGTCTCTCTCTAGAGAATGGTTCATGGGTTTCAGTGGGCTCCTCCATGACCTCCCCAGACATGGCCAGTGGTGGGGAGGCCCTACTGCCTCCCAGAAATAGGACTCTGAACTCTCATTCCTGTGCTGCTTTATAGAGCAAAATGAAGAGCAAGAATTGTGTCTTCACACAGACCTTAAGGAGGTGCCCAGGCACAAAAATCCCTTTGCCCTCTATGGCAGTGCAAATACTGCCTAAAAAAATCAAACCAAGTGCTCTGGGCTGCATCAGATGTCCCTGGTTCATGTACCATGTCTGTTTGTCCTGAGATCTTCCACATCCCCCTCTCCAGGAAGGAACACACTTCATGGTGAAGCTTGGAAAATGTTACCCATTTGCCTCAATTTACAAGGGGCACATAAATGTTTGTCAGAGAATCCAGTCTTCAGGGGATTCACTGAAATAGACTTTACTATGTGGCAGACAGTTCCAGAGCAAGGCAGTAAACAAGGCATATATGTTTAGGGATGATTTCAGCCTGTTCAAAGCCAGGGACTCCTTTCTGTTCTTTGAGGTTGGTTGTTTGAGATGGTTGTGCTCTTGGCTCTGGCTCTTCTCCTGAGCCTGGGCTGCATCAGGGTTCCCTCAGGCTGGTTCCTGACAAGAGCAACATGATTGTGAGCAAAGTCAATTCCTCACTTATTTATATGTCTGCCAGCCAGTTCCCTCTTCCTAATAAATCCTGAAACCCAGGATTTTAATCAGATCTCCCAGAGCAGCAGAGGTCCCAGTGATTTTACACTCCATTTCTCATGAAAATAAGCAGCCACTGCAGGAGAGGAGAACCTGTTAGCACCATCACCAAAGGGGAGTATGAGCCATGAGCTTAATTAGACACGGGGGAATCTGTAGCAGCGAACATGTCCCAACAGCTGGAAAACCTTCACTCGTGGCTTGTAGCCTTATTAGACAGCAGAGAGTCCATGCAGGAGGCAGACAGGCATAGATGAGCAGGATGCTGTTGTGTTCTGCTCATGCAACTGCTTGTTCTGCAGCCCAGCCCAGCTGCCCTCAGCATTGCATAAAATTTAAGGTCTGGGATTAAAAGCACGTATATTTTTTAAATCGTGTCAATCATTGTAATATGCCATAAAAACGTGCCCATCCCTTACCGAGGGCATTTGCCATGCCCTGTGTGTGGCACGAGGTGATGGGCACCACTCCTGATCACAGACACCAAATGGAGTTAACACGCAGGTCCCACACCTGGCTCCAGGTGTCCTTGGAACACCTTTTACTGCGGGTAGGGAAAATAACTCTGGAGAGACACCTCTCCCTGATGGCTGTAGGCACCTGGGTTTCACCTCCAGCCAATGCAGCTCCTCAAACGGGGCTGGGAAGTTTGTTACAAACAGGGCTGCACCATCAGTAATGGAGCACACTCTGTTCCCAGGGCAGATTCTCACCTCAACACATGGCATTGCAAGCCTGGAGAAAGCGGTGGTTTCTTCTGCTTTAAACTTGTTTGCTTTTGGGGGCTTTCTTTTGAATACAACCTACGTGAGGTTTGGGGACTGTTGGTTTTGCTCTTCTGTTTTTGACAGGTTTTTGCAGCGAAGAACACGGTTTCTGTGAGGATTGCTAAGGCTGTGTTCACAGTGGTAGGGAGTTTGAATTTTTATTTCTTAATGACGTTCTTTCTGGCTGCTGGACTTCCTGGCTCCATTATTTGCTTTCTCTTGTTGTTTCTGTTAAAACTTACAATTAAGAGCCTTGCAACATGAAAAGAAAGCCATGATACTGGCACTGTAACCTGGGCTGGGTCACTGGAACACATCCATCTGTCCATCCATGCCCATCAGCATTTTTCTAGGACAGAGTGGCCCATTTGCTTTATTTCTACTCCTTCCTCTTTGAAAGCGCCTCTCTGCTCCCTCATTAATTTTCGTTCAGTGTCACCAGGAGGTCTAATCTCTCATCAATATGCAGAAATTCACCCCCTTCCCCACCCGGCTCCCTGCAGGGCTGTAGGAGCAGTACCTGCAGCCCACCCTCGCACCAGGGGAGCGGGGCTGCTTCGCCTCCCACGTGTCTGCAAAGGTTTCTCGGCTGTTTACAAACACCTTCGATTTGCCCGACAGTCCCTGCTCTGCTTTTCATGTTCCGTGCATGGCAAATAGCACTGATCTGTGCCTTGATCTGTAGTCAGCAAAATCACTTGCTTGCATTTGCTACATCAAAGCAGGGAGGGGAGGGGGGGAGAAGCCATCTGGTGAATTAGCTCTAATAAAAATAAAAGGGGTCTCTTTGCATAATAGAGTATTAGGGGATGATACTGTGGGGTTGTTGGGACAAATGGCTCTAAAGGGTTTTGACAGCTCACAGGCATCTTGGCTTATGTTGCAATATAAACATCATGAAAGCAGAGCTCCATTAGTCGGTGGCAACTTGTCTATTGATTGCAACGAGGCCGTGATTTCTTCCCCATATAAATGTCTCGGTCAGCTGAATCTCATTACATCAATGTGCAAAGCATTTATTCAATATGCTTGTGCTTCATGGCTTGTTCGTTTCTTCTACTGTTCCTATAACGTTGCTTTAACATTTCCACTGTTCATTGCTCACACAGGTTGTTCTGCTGCTTGGGATCTTTTGGTGGCACATAGGGGATTTTTTAAGATGCATGAAATCCAGTCCTTATTTGATACTTGTCAAATTTCTCTTTGCAGGAGAGCAGTTTTCCTGGGGAAGAAGGGGATTGTCCTTGAAGGAAGCAGGACACAAAGGGGCCACAGCCCTACCCCAGTAAGTGGTTAAAATTAGCCCTGTTCCATTCAAAATGGTGGGTTTTAACACCCACATCTTATGGGACAGTCTGGGTAAAAGGAGATTGTACTTGAGAAGACATAGATGAGGATGACTTGCAGGCAGGGGGATTTTATTTTTAAAGTAGGTACAGTTTGCAGGCAGCTAGCATCATCTCAGATTTCATTTGGAAACTATCTGCTCCAATTTGCTCTGCACAGAAAAGAGATTAGGATTCTATTTTTGTTTGATTCTGGTCAGACCTTTCCCTTCCACCAGGCACACACCCAGACAAAGATGCACACACGTACACACCTGCCCACACGAGTTAGCCTCTCGTTTCCAACATATTTAAGGGTCAGGCTCTGCTAAAGAGTCAACAGGCACTCATGATGTGGTGGATAAATAGAAGATTGATTGGCTGGAAAAGACTTTCACTGATGGGGAAATGGCTGCAGGTGCCCTGCTGCAGGGAAAGCACACCTGAAAACACAGCTGATGAGTGCTTACAGCAAATCCTGCCGGAGGTGAAGTCTTAATTCTGTTTTCTGCTGAGTTACTCATGCAATGGAAAGTAACTGCAGCCATGTTCCTTTGCAGCATTTATCTGCTTTTGAACTGTACATGGTTCCTCACTATGCTGGATCATGGTAGATACAGATCTAAAGATGACTTCTGTCCCACATATCTCCTCATCCACACAGACAGGAGCATAGCTAGGCAAGGAAAAACAGTGAAAAATATTTACTGCCAGCTGTTGGTGGCAATCCAGGGAAGGCACAGCCAGTGTGGTGTGGCTGTGCTGGTACTCTGTGTGTTCACAGTGGTCTTGGCCAGAAGGAACCTCTCAAGGTCTCTAGTCCAACCTCCCACCTGGAACAGGACTGTGGCCAGAACTGGATCAAGTTAGCCATGGCTTCTCCTAGCACAGCTAGGAAAATCTCCAGGGACAGAGGCTGGAGCAGGCTGCTCCAGGGCTGCAGCACTCTCCTTGCAAAGCATTTTCTCCCTCTGTCCACCCTGAACTTCCCAAACCACAGTCAAGGCCATTGCCCTGCGCTTGAGAATAGCTTGGTTCCTTTGTTGCTGTAACTGTGTTTACTGTAGGCTGCTCCTGACTTAGTCCTTAGCCTCCTCATGGTCAGGAAAACTAAGCCCAGCTGCCTTTTATCTCCTCATGGGGACTAAGGTCCACCTCCACAGGACCCTCTCACGCTTCTCTACACCACCTTGAACCAGGACACCTGAACTGGGCACAATATTCCATATAAATTCCAAGTAGAAGAGGGAGAAAGCTTCTGACCTGGTGGCCACATTCTGGCTAACATGGCCAGGTACATGGTTTGCCTTATCAGAGATGGCAGCGTGGAGCTGGCTGAAGTCTGATGTGGCAACCTCAGTCATTTTTGGCAGAGCTGCTGGCCAGGGGGATGTGTCACAGCCTGTACCCGTGGCTGGGGTTATTGCAGCCCTTGTGCAGAGCGTGCACATCTCCTCGTGGACTCCTGGCCTCTCCTCCTTTTATAGCTACAGATATACATATAAATATGTACACATGTGTACAGGAGAACAGCTATATGAGGAATACAAAACCAGCTGGGATCTAGGAAGTAAAATCCATGAAACAGAAAGCTATTGTGCAACTGAAATTGTCCTCATGAGTGAGAGGACACACTAATTAAACGATCCAGAACTACTACAAAAGAGCTGAGCTGTAAAAGTATTTCCAATACAGAGAGACTTAAAACTTCACAACACCTGTAATTAGGTTTGTGTCAACATCCTTTCTCTTAACCTCACCTTGCACAAGAGCAGAGCTGGCTCCTTGCTCAGTCAAGCTGTAACCATCAGCAATCCACAAGCCCTCAGCCTCTCCAGGAGCTCAGCTGGTTCCTTACCCAGCACCACACCTGGGCTACTTCCAGCAGCTGCAGCAGGAAAGAGCAGTCAAAGGCTGCCGGTGGTGTCAGGTCACTGCAGATCAAACAGGAGATGAAGAAAAGCTCCTCTCGCCTCTCTAAACTCCTCCAGGACTGGGTGCAATGATTTCTGGACAAAGCCAGGTGATTTAGGGCAGTAAAATACCGATGAAGTTTGGAGACCTGAATTCACCGAGCCATTTTGAACTCCCCCTCCTAACAGCCTGCTGCCAAAATTGGGTATATCCCACCTGTGAGCACCTGATGTGTAGCCAGGCCGGGCACTGTAGGACGGTGCAGGCTGAAGGACAGAGCCCTTGATCCCAAGCTATCACTGTAAATGTTTAGATACTCAAGGCTATTGCTTTCTGTGTTAATCATCTGCGACCAAGATCGTGCTCTCTTCAAGCTGTGCCTCCCTTTTAAGAAGTGGGCAGGTCAAACATCTGCTCCAAGCAGCTGAATTGCATCATAATGACTTTTTTAGCTATGTTGCAAACTTCTGAGTCTCCAGCCTCCTCTTTGTCTCAGTGCTGCTGCTCACCAGTGCTTCCACCAAGGAGCAGATACTATTTCATGTTGTTTCTCTGGCTCAGGATTACATTAAAAATTGCTAAACAGAGTCAGTCCCTATGTGAGGAAACAGCATTTGGCTCTAATAGGAACCAAGTGTCAGTGTGAGAGCGCTGAAGGAGGGGAAAAGGGGCAGGAAGCACAAAGCAAGCACAGATCTCTCCTTTCCCTTACAGTATTGGTAAGGTTTCAAAATTTTTCCAGTTCATATTCTCCGAAAGTATAGCACCCAACAGCTTTTCAAAAGCAAAAAGACACAATCTGCTCCAACAACACCATTCTAGAAGCACTGAGCACGGGGGGAGGTAATTTCCTTGTGACAGAGCTGTCAACAAAGCAGCTGTTTGTAACATCACAGCTTGGCAAACCTCCTCCTATCTAAGTGCTTTCCCTTTTGGCTTTGCTCTGTACTTCCCAGCTTCAGAGTGCTAGAGCAAAAACTTCCCTGCTGCTGGAGTGTTGTTTTGAGTGGGGATGAAAGGGGCGATGCTGCAGCAGAACAATTAGCAGCCAGAAGGTCATTACAGGTGGCCACGGGTGCAAGAGCCATGGTGGCACTGGACACAAAAGCTGGGAGAGGCAGCTGGGTGATGGTCTGAGGTGGTGATGCCCAAAGGAGACCAACAGGACTGACTGACAGTCATGAGGTGGGGTGCCCAGGAAGTTGTAAAACATGTAAGGACTTCATGTATTCTGCTAATGCCAAGTGCTCGTGAGTCGTGGTGTGCCTGGCTGGAAATGGGGATGAGAGTGATGTCTTAGATTTTGACTTTTATATTTTTCAAAATCCTGTACTGCTTAGTGTGTAGCTCTGAGGTTTCTTGTAGCCTGTTAATTTCTGTTCTCTCGTGCTGAGTGGTCATAAAAAAGCCTCTCTGGGCCTGCTCTTCAAGGACACCTAGACCGTCCTAGGCACAAAAAGTGTAAACTAAAAGCCTCTGAAAGGGGGGCAAGCTGAGGGGAATTACATCGTTAAACTGAAGCTTTAATTGGAGAGTTAACCCTGGCTATGCAAATGAACCAAACCTATAAAGATGTAAAGAACTCGTGACCTGTTGTCCATCTTGGGGTCCATGTTGGCAACAGCCTCTGTCTCCCGGGGTGTACCTTGAAGGCCCTTCAAATAAATACCCACCTTTATTCCCTTACTCCTGTCTGGCCTCTGTTTACAGGTGGCCTGATAAGGCATCAAGAGGACTGCACATGGAGTGACTGCTGCAAAAACCAGCTGCATAAAGCTGCTGCATTAGTGCAGACATGCTCTTGCATGATGCTGACCAGGTAGAAATTCAGACAACAGATGATGCCATTCTCAACAAGTATTTTTTGGCTCTCAGCAATTCCTGAACACCACGTTGCCAAGAGAGCAATCTTAGCATGTTTATCCTACATTTTGCTTTACCAAAATAAAATTCTAAAAGAGCTGGTCCTTCAAAAGGGCTTGAGATGGGACCTGGGTGCAGCTTTAGCAAAGCTTTCCCCCCCCATTCCCTGCATCCCTACAAAATGTGTATCAATCCTCCACAGCCTCTTCACTTTCAGCTGTGCTTTCCAGGAGGAGCACCTCTCTGCCAACCCAGCACGCAGCTGCCACAGCCAGCGGGGCTCGGGTGCAGCAGGATGACAAAAGCAGGACACAGGTGCTGCCCATCTACTCTGGGGTTCACCTCACCTAACCTGGAGCGAGGCTCCCTCGCCTCCCCCTGCAGTGAGCCAGGAGAGACCGGCAGAGGCTGATCCGTCTCGCTCCAGAGCAAATGCCAGAGGGAGATCAGGTGTATCACACCTCGGATGTGCCTGCTTTCCGTTCGGTGTGAAAGGAATGTGACAGCTCATCCCAGTGAGAGGCTCGGAGCCAGGTGGCTCAGCCTGACCCCAGGGCTCCCACGGGCCTGCAGGCAGCCCGGATCCCTGATCTCCGCCAGGGAAGGATCGGGATCATCCCATCGGTTCGCATTAGCATGTGCCTGCTCCTGCTATGACTAGCACGCTGCCCTCAGACATCAGGGACGAGTCTCACCAGAGAGTCCAACACCTCCAACAGGGCAGGGGGAGACCGGGAAAATGGCAGAACCCAGCTTGGGCAATGCACAGAGACGTTCCAGCCTGGCAAAGTGCCTCCACAGGGCTGCAGTGCCTGCGGCTGTGCTTTCCACACACATTTCCACACACATTTCCACCCTCCACGCCCCGCTGCAGGAGCCCTGGGTACCTGGTGGCAGGGCAGTGTCTGACTGTGAGATGCCAGTGGAATCACCCTGCCATGGGGCTGTCTGGGGTTTTTGTCACTGCTGAAATCCCGCCTGACCAGCAGCCTGCTAATGAGCACCACCAGAGGGACATCTCCTTCCCGAGGAAAGGCTAAACGGTGTGGCAAAAAAAAAACAACAGCAAGCATGGTACAAACAGACCTCGCCTTGCTTGCAGCTGAATCACGAGCCTCAGGCTGCTGTGTCGATCTGAAGGGTTGGATGGGCAGCAGTGCTGACACTTCCCTGGGAAGCCACCGCCGGCCTGTCACTCCACATATTCAGCATTTTCTCACAAGCCGGGGTTTTGCCAGGACACACAAGCAGATTTCGTCATTGTTTGAGAATGAGACCATCAGGGTCAGGGAAGGCTGTGATTCATGTGAACTGGTTTGAACCCCTGCTAGGCACCCCGAATTCCAGAATGGGGCATCTTTTCCCGATTATTGCTGCACCATTTGTAAGTCCTGAGATGCACACTAAAGCTAATGAGCTCAGGCTTGTCTGGAGCCAGTCACTGCTCCTGTTCTGCAGGAAATAGTCTCCTGAGTGCAGAGACAGCACTGTCAGCTGGCAAGGTGTGCTTGGCTCCAGGACCAGCGGTGTCCTCACCTTCTCAACATCCAAACCTCAGCCACCAGTGCCTGGAGCAGAGTCATCAGCCTGGAAGTACATTTTTTCTGTAACTACTGAAAATGGCTCTGGACGGCATGGTTTTCCACACTGGGCATTACAAACGTCTTGTATGATTAGGTCTAAAGGAGATTTCTGCTCAGAGGTTCTGCTCCCAAGTGCAGGGGGTGGTGGCAGTGTCCCTCTCCCAGGGACATCACACAGATATTTGCTGAGCCCAGAGACGCTGCTGTGGCTGCAGCATCTTACCCAGATGTAGGTGAGCTCTGTGATGGGTTGGGCCTGGCTGGAGGCCAGGTGCCCATCAAAGCTGCTCTGTCACTCCCCTACTCAGCTGGGGAGAGGAAATATAACAAAAGACTTACAGGTAGAAATAAGGGCAGGGAAGTCACTCACCAATTACTGTCACAGGCAAAACAGACTCAGCTTGGGGAAAAATTAGTTTATTGCCAATCAAATCAGCACAGAATAATGAGAAATAAAAATGGAATCTTAACACACCTTTCCCCTCCTCCTCCTTCTTTCCGCACTTAACTTTACTTCCAAATTCTCTACATCCTCCCCCACAGCAGCACAGGGGGAGAGGGAATGGGGGCTGCACTCAGCTCATCACACGATTTCTCTGATGCTCCTTCCTCCTCAGGGGGAGGACTCCTCACACTCTTCCCAGCACCAGGGTGGGGTCTCTCCTATGGGAGACAGTTCTCCATGAACTTCTCCAAGGTGAGTCCTTCTCATAGGCTGCAGTTGCTCTCAAACTCCCCCAGTGTGGGTCCCTTCCACAGGGTCACACGTCCTGCCAGCATACCTGCTTCAACATGGGTTTGCCGTGGAGTAACAGCCTTCTTTAGGCATTCTCCTGCCCCAGCGTGGGTCTCCTCTAGGAGCTGTGGGTGGATTTCTGCATCCCCATGGATCTGCACCCCCAGTGGGGCACAGCTGCCTCACCATGGGCTGCACCATGGGCTGCAGGGGAATCTTTGCTCCAGCACCTCCTCCCCTCCTTCTGCACTGACCTTGGGGTCTGCAGAGTTGTTTCTCTTGTTCTCAGTCCTCTCTCTAGCTTCAGTTTCCATTTGTTCGTTGGGGATTTTTTTTCCCTCCTTAAGTGTATTATCCCAGAGGTGCTACCACGGTCACTGATGGGCTCAGCCTTGTCCTGCAGTGGGACCATCCTGGAGCCACCTGGCATTGGCTCTGTTGGACATGGGGGAAGCTTCCAGCAGCTTTTCACAGAAGCCACCCCTGTAGCCCCTCTCTACCAACACCTTGCCACGCAATCCCAATACAAGCATTCAGTCCAGCAAATATTGCTGATCTTACTGGTGGTTTTAATAGTCCTTTTCCAGTAAAAGGACTCATGGAAACAGAAGGAAGCAAGTAAACAATCTGTTGAAGAATTCAAACTTTCTAAAAAGTCATTCATGCCATTAGCTCTTCATTTTTTCACTTCCTGTATTTAAGTGCCAATTGAACACATGTAGGAAAAATCAGCCTGCCATGCTTGGTTTCTGGCACTGTTTATAACTGCCAGCTAATTGTATTGAATGATACATCTACTTGATGTATTTCATATTCAAATAAAAAACAGAACATAAGATGATCATCATGAAAATGTCTTGAATGCGTCAGAGGAGTGTGAGAGGGATTAATTTATTAATATTTAATGAGTGATTTGAAAAGGTGAAGTGTCTAAAAATGAAAAGCGCTGTGAGAAGTCTGCTAATGATGAAAAATGCTGGATATATTTTATTTATGCAGTTTGACTACATAACAGCCAGAAAAATGCAAGTCCAAACAAGGATGAAGAGACAAACACTGCAATGGAGAATTTGTCTCATGACACATGCGCTGGGTCCACTAAATAAACAGCTTTCCTCTCTGGGAGCAGTGTTCAGTGGCTCAGAGTGGATTAAGCCTGGCAGGGCCAATGCTGGCTGTGGGGTCAGGTCCCAGGGGCAGTGATAGCTCAGTGATACCTCCGAGCTCTGTGCTGGGACGTGGCCTTCCCTTCCCCTGTGTGTGATGTGAGCTGCTTGCACTTCACCCCTGCCCCCAGACTTGGACCTCACCCAGTGCCTGCTCCTCCCCTGGCTCACTGATTCAACAGGTGGAGACATTGATGTGAGCATCTACATCCAGGCATTTGTTGCTCAGGTTTGGGTTTGTGAAGGGGGAGTTATACAGAGGCTTGGGTCAGGGCCCCCACAAAGCTTTTTTGCTGCCAGGCACAGCTTTGAGCTGTTTTGTGTAGTGTAGGCTGCAAAGTCTGTGCTTTGCATGCCTTGATAATAAATACATATATAAAAATAGATTTGCGTGCACCTCGTGTACCGCAAACATTTGAACGTAAATCAGATTGCCCACAGGCAATGCACTTAGCAAATGCACAGCCGCCTGAGGTGTGAGCAAGAAATAACTTTCAAAGCTATCAAAGGCTGCTGTTTGCTTGGGTTGGGAGGCCAAGTGAAGGCAAAACCTTCCCTCTGACTGCCTGGTACTGTCTTTACTTTGATATAATCTCAGCTGCACTTATATCATCCTTTGCACATGCAAATACCTTCCCCACCTTGGTCTCTTTCAATTTCCAGCTGGTTTCACCATGGGAAAATATTGACAAAGGCTTGTTGCATTTTCTTCCTTTATCCTAAACTCTCCTAACAATTTTTTATAAAGAAAACTACAGACTACACAGAAAAAAAATCAGTTTGGAAAAAAAAAAATATTTCATATTGAATTAAATGGTTGAAATTAGCTCAGACATAGGGTTATCAATGTATTCATTGCTTATTTCTTGAATGCAGGGATGATAAGGGTCCACATGAGAGGAAGGTGAAGTCCCTTAACCCCCCCAGCTGACCCAGGCACCTCTTGCCCCTTGTCCTGAATGTAGCTTCCTCTTTCCCCAAAGACAGAGACAGAGAGTGTTTCCTGCAGTAAAAAAGCACCGTGACCAGGTGCCAGAAGTCTCCAAGCCATCCTGCACAGAGGGGGACGGGGCTTGTACAGCTGTGAGCTCTGTGAAAAACCAGCACCACTCTGGTTTCTGTCCAGTTGTACTTCCCTCCCTCGCACAGCTCCCTCCCTGTGACAGCTCCTGGGCCAGGGGTACACTGTGGAAGAGAAAAGAAATTTATTACTGCTGAGAAGTAGCTACTTTTAATACTGTATAATCACTCTTTCAGAGGATGGAGGAGGCTGAGGGGACACCTCACTGCAGTTACAACTTGGTCGGGAGGAGGAGGGGCAGACACTTCTCTGTGGTGACCAGTAACAGCACCCAAGCAAATAGCCTGACATTGTGTCAGAGGAGGTTTAAATCTGATGTTAGACACAGGTTCTTCACCCAGAGGGTGGTTGGGCACTGGAACAGGCTCCCCAGGGCAGTGGTCACAGCACCAAGCCTGACAGAGTTCAAGTAGCATTTGGAAAACTCCCTCAGGCACATGGTGTGACCCTTGAGGTGTCCTGTGCAGAGCCAGGAGTTGTACTCGATGATCCTAGTGGGTCCCTTCCAACTCAGTATATTCCATGATTCTGTGATGGGTTCAAGTTTGATTTTGCTGTAGACTCTGAATAATCTGAGACAAGATACTTCTTCGGGGAGAAGAGGGTCTCTTTTTTTTCCCATTTTGATTTATTTATATCATAAGAGTCAGAAGGTTATTAAATATGAGGGCAAAGTGCCTGACACAGGGCCTTTTGGTGTTACTATTCTCACTGTAAAAGTGCACGCTTGCTTAACTTTGTACAGTGTAAGCACGCACAGACAAGCACTTGAGTGTGGTTTCCTGAAGGAAAAACAGTCCCTACTAAGCATCATCAGTGGAGAATAGGCTGTGACCTGAGCCCAGCACAGAGGAAGACAAGGAAAAAAGAGCTTCTAGGGGAAAGTGATGGACCCTGCTTCTCCCAGGAGCACTCCCTGCCCTGGGGACTCACCTGCATCCTTACTTGGATGCCGTTCCTACAACAGGAATTCATGTAGCTGGTGTCCACCCTCACATTCTCAAAACTGCAGAGTAGACTGGAATAATTTGGTCCTCCTCCATCATCCATAAAACACAACTGAAAGTGAGTTTTCTCATACCAGCTCAGCTCTTGGGTCATATTTTTGTTGGGTTTGGGCTACACAACCTTCTTCATCATATATCATTCATGCCACATATCATCTAAAGTCTCTTTCAACAGCTACAGGTTCATTCCCTTTCCTCTAAACTTAGATGTGAACTCTCTATTACTCATATACTCGCTAAATGATATCACTTAATAGGTTCTCTTTGCCTCTACCACATTTCCATAACTTGTTCTTTAATCTTCCTTTGATCCTGAATACCAGAGAGATTTATGTGCAATTTATTCTTACGTTGTTGTACTTGTTTAATCTTTCATTTTCAGTTGGATTCATTTTCAAACAAGAGGGCTTGTTATAGGTTCAGATTATTGTTGACAGCTGGGACCTACCTGCTCTTTCTGAGTCCATTGCTGTGTTTTATCTTTATCAGTTTCCTCTCAACATGCATTTAACTCAAGGGCTCCAAGCGATTCCCTGGAACTCCTTTCTGCCTTCAGATGGAGACTGGGGCTTTCCCTTTCTTTGGCACATCTTTGATTAGACCTTCTTTCTCTAAAGGCAAAAAACATGACATCCCTTTTTCCAGCTCAGGCAGCTGGCTGATAATCCATAACGTCAGCTCAATCCCTTTTTCTATTTATTTGATCAATGAATGCAGCTCTCTTTTATCCAATTTTTTTTTGTTTGTTTTTTTGCAGAGCAAGTAAAGAACAAATTTGGTGCCTTAGGAGCACCTTGTCCTGCTAGGTTTAAGAGATGATAGTGGGTGTGTGAATCCATCTCTTGCAGAGGTACCCAAGTTAAAGCCTCCAGCTGCCCTCACAGTTGAGCAGTTTATTGAAGGAACCGATTTGCTCCCTGGGAAGATCTTTTCCATCTGTCCACCTGATTCTTCAAAACAGAAGAAGGAAGAGCAGGCAGCTGGTCAGCCCCTCAATGTGATGCTGGCCGGAAAACTCACTGAGGATGCCACAGAAGGTGATCCACGAGTGAACGGTTTCCCTTTTTTTTTGGATCAAAGGAAAGAGGCTGCCTTTGGTAAGAAGCTGTGGTAAATGAAGCAAAGACAGAAAAGCCCTCCCCAGCTGAGATGGAGACAGCCCACACCTTTTTAAACTGTATCATTCCTTAAAGAGCCTTAGGTTCACTTTGATATCAGCCCAGACTTTGCCATCAAAATAAGACTCGTTTAAAAAAAAGGAAAAAACAACCAAACCTTCTAGCTCGCTTGAGAGCAAATAATTTGTGAATATTACGTGGTCCAAGACCTGCTGAACAGACACCCTTTGGATTTATGGCATTGTGATGACCACCCTGAAAACCATGACGCTGCACCCCCAGGTCACACAGAGTCCTGGGAAACTGAGGCAGGGCTGGAGGGAGAGGCTGGGCACGGAGCTGCAGAGGCACGGGCAGTGCCATTCCCAGGCACCCTGCAGGGGCACAGCCCCCAGAGCACCGGCTGGGCCCCACGGTCAGAGCCAGCCCTGCCTCAGCCTTTGTGACTCAGAGCTGCTGTAAATACAGCTCAGCAAGATGGAGCTCCTGGCAGCTTCAGAAGCCTGGTGAATCAACTCTTCAGCAACCTTGCTGATGCAGGAAATATGAAATACTTTTTTTGGGGGGGAAAATCTTGAAAAGCGGAAATTCTCAGGAAAAAGAAACTGTCAGCATGAAGCTGAGATGGAGGCTGTGTATCGGTAATTTAGGGACAAAAAGAAGTTTTGCAATACTCTCAGTTTATTTTCCCTCCAGAGAATCTTGATTTCTTGCAAAGAAAAAATCACAGATTGAAGCAACTAAAAAGAAAAAAATTTCCTCTGCATTGTAATGGCGCCATGAGGAAAAAAACATGGGAGAAAAAAGCCCATCTAATGTCTCGTTAAAATAGATTTAATCTCATCTCAGACCACAGATGCTAAAATTATTTCATCATAATCGTATTGTTATGGAATGACTGTTCCGTGTAATCTTCACTCTGAATTTCTCAGTGTTGTAATGTTTGATTATGAGGGGAAGGAGGCTCAGCATTAATTTTTCCATTCAACTTTGAAGAGGTGTAAGTAGGTAACAGAGAAAGGGACGTCTAATGGCAATACGTGCAACTTTTGTAAAGCTGGAGACATTTAAAAAAGCAATTTGGTAGCAGACTGGATGTTTTACAGCCTTTTAGGCTTCTATTTTGTTTTCCGAAGTTGAGAGAAAGAAAAAAATAAACCTTCCCTTTCAGAGCTGCACTCCAGTCCCAGCTCATCTGAGCTCCTGCAGAGCCTGCTGGGGTGTCCCTGAGGGACCAGAGTGGGCTCACGGGAAAAGCCCACCAGGGCTCTCATCTGAACTCAAATTAGGGCTTCACAGCCTATTCACAGTCCAGCTGCAGACCCTGAAAAGACTTATCAGCTCTCACAAATGCAGATTTTTATTTAAAATAGGAAGGCAGCACTCTAGGGCACGGGAGCTCCAACAGCGGTGGGAGGAGGCGGGGGGATCACGTTCCTCTGGCAGTGGGGAGCACAAGGGGCTCACAGCACTCCAGCACAGTCGAATATCCTGCGAGTCATGAGCATCTCTGGCTTGCTTAAGGCTGCTCTGGGGTAGGATCATCCCCAAACTGGAATTGCAGCTCCTCCCCCAAATCCCATATCAGCACATCAGAGTGAAATCTGACTGAAGATAACTGGGGAGCTAAAGGGCATTCAGCTGTGCTCTTCCTTATCTGGACTTGCATAGGGAGGCCAAATCAAATGAGACCCTCGGTGCATAATTAAGTTGTTCTGTCAGCAGCAAAAACAATTAAACCTGGAGTCCTACAGATCTGCCTCTGGAGCCTCTCACAGAAAGCCATCAGATCTCCTATTGCATCTTCTATGCAGAACCTCCTTCGCAAGGGTCTCTCCTGACCACCTTCATGTCCTCTGCACTTTTCCCCCTCAGCATTCCATGGTGATGCTCTGATCATGTGCCCTGCCTCTGCCTTTTGGACAAAGCTCAGGACATGCAGCAGCCAGGAGCTTTGCAGGGCCACGCATGGGCATTGATTGAGCTCTCCATCCTCAATGCAGTCTCCAGTTTTTATGAAACTTGAAGGAGTTTCGTAGCTCCCCGATGAATTTTGTTGGCATTGGCCAACAGATTGAGAAAGGCAGGGGGCATGGGCAGACGGGAGGTTCAGTGACAGAACCTTGGTTGTCTCCAGGCCTCGGGCTTATAACCAAATTATCAAAGAGAAAAATCAACTGTTTCCCCAGGACGTGTGACTTGGACAGGAGTCAGGTGGGCCCAACCAGGCTGCGAATGAAGGGGAGGGAAGGCATCCAGCTCTGGCCAGAGCAGCAGGGTGGGCTCGTGCATTCCTACAGGGGCTTTGTGCTGCCCTTTATCCCTTCTCACTGGTGAAGCCCTGTAACCGGCAGCAGTGTGGAGTGTTAAACAATAAACACTCAAAATGGTGACAGAAGGAGAACAGCTTGATCAGAGCCTGCTGCTGCCACTAATCTGCCTGCTGCAACTTCTGTTGTTGCTATTTTGGCTGCTGCTTCTTCCATATTGTCTCTTGCAGTGTGTCCAAGAAAGCCAGGCTATTGATCCTGAACTCAGAGGTACCAACCTCGAGACCTGGCAGGGAAACACCGGCACAGGGTTCAAGTGTGAAAAAAAGTCCATTCCCAAGAACCCACTTTGGTTGCTGTCATTCAGGACAGTCCAGATCCACAGTGCCGTGGTATAATATAGTTCGTGCAGAACTACACCAAAGAAGTTCAGGTCACTAACTCGTTTTCCAGGCTTTGAGGAGCTTTGCAAGGGGAGCAAAGCCCTTGCTACTTTCTCCTAGAGGCAATAGAAATTGTTCCTTACACTGATCTTTGCAAATCCAGGAGCAATTTTGTACCTTCAAGTCAGGCTCTGCTCTGCCTTTCAAATACAGAAAGGGTTATGTTCTAGGGAAAACACATTTCAGACAGCCCTGAATCAGCAAGGTCCTCAAAGCCCGCCACACGAAGATACCAGAGCTATTTTTTTCTCTGCATTGTGGGTTTTTTTACCAGGCTCCTCATATTTTCTGACAAAAGATCTGCCTTTCCCCTTCCCTTGCCAGATCTCCATCGCAAAACCCCTGACATGGACAACGTGCACATCTGCTCTGAAGCTACAGTCATCTGTTGTTCTCTGTGAGGCCACTGTATGCATGGGGCCATTGTGCAGAGAAACGGGGCATTATTCGTGTGTCAGGAGCATTTTCTGCACGACTCCAGAGAACCAGAGAATCCCTGGGGGCTCCTTCAGCAGTGGCAGCACCACAGCAGAGGATCCGGGAGGTGCTTTTCCAGGGGGTGGTGAGCTTTGCTGAAAGGCATGTTCTAAGGAGGAATGAAAGGAACTGTTGCCCTCTGAGTCAGGAGAATAAAGGCAACTGAATTTTGAAGAGGCTTAAGCTTACACAGTCCAGCAAGAGCAGCTGTAGGGAGCTCTCTGGTGCTTGGATGGTAAATTCACCCCTCT
Organism: Daphoenositta chrysoptera; assembly: GCA_013397915.1. Taxonomy (NCBI): domain Eukaryota; kingdom Metazoa; phylum Chordata; class Aves; order Passeriformes; genus Daphoenositta; species Daphoenositta chrysoptera. The sequence continues at coordinate 331,241 of VZRO01001070.1, read as the reverse complement.
ACTCTTTCCATTTGCATCTGTCAACCTTCACGTTGTGCCACCACTGTAATGCCCAGCAGAACCCTGTTAGGAACAAGCTTCAGAGGATGCATCAGGGACAGATTCCAGGGCCTGGGAGAAAGCCCCACGGAGGTTTTTGGTGATGGGAGGCTGGAGGAGGCACAGTAGCAGTGAGACATCGTATCCTGACAATCTGTGATGGAGAGCAGGCAGCCACCAGGCTTTGGAGCAATGCAAAGGACAAACAGCTTGGGCCAGATGAAGCAAAAATGTGCCACCAAGGAGCTGTGAGAAGGGAAGGGAGAGAAGCTGTGGGGTAGGGAACAGAGAAGGCTTTGCAGAATGAATGTCTAAATTTGGAGGAAAGAGGGCAGAGATCCAAAGGTTTATTGACAGTTAAATAGCATTCTCCTCAGTTAATTAGTTTCATAGCTGCTCTTAATAATATATCAAGTGAGCTGAAAAGCTTGCCAGAAATACTAGGAAGTGCATGGAAAATGTTATAGGCAGGCAGTCTTATTGAAAATCTTCTGTAAGTGTCCATCTGAAAAAACCCTGTCATGCATCAGGTGAGCTGCACAGTGTGGTCCAGGGGAGATGACTTGCATCATTTGAAAAGCATGGGGACATTTTTATGTCAGAAGAAAATGAGGGTTGATGGTAGGATTCATGTCTAGGTGCTTGTGGAACTTGTCCCAAGACACATCTTCTCTCTTGGATCCTTCTCCAGGCTGATTCTTTATCAGGGAGGGTAGTCTCTTGTACCTGTCCGGGCTGTGTGACTTTTAAAACAACATAATACTGACATTATGGTCAAGGCCTCTCCCAAGTGTGAGGTGTCTCACAAGATCTGAACAGTAATGCCCTCAACAGCTCAGTCTCACAAATACCCAACCAGTGTCATCCAAACCATTAGTCACTCCTGAAAATCTTGGCTCGTGGGGATGGTTTTGTAAGAGCATTGCCATTTAAAAAGACAGAGAAGGAAAAAAACCTGTAAAAATGTATTTCAGGAATAGCTTATAGACACCCACCTTAGTCTTAAGTAAGACTGATGGGGTGCTGCATCTCTGGGATAATCCATGCTGCTCTGCAGCAAGAACTGCTGAGGTTCCAAAGCGAAAGCTGGAGGACAAATTCCCAGAGCCAGGTATAACCTTCACTTAGAAATGTGATTAGTGCTTTTCACTCGGGACCGACACTGGAGAATTACTCTGCAAATGTCATTTTCCTTTAATACCTTCCCGGCTGCCGGTTCCTGGACACCTGCAGAGGGGAAATGTGTGGTGCTGACACACCATATGTCCATCCCTGCTCCTCGCTGCTGCACATCAGCCGTGCAGCAACGCCCAGCCTCGGGGCATGCTTCAGCAGGACTCTGCCTGATTCTTGTGCAGCCCCAGAGCACATCTTGGGTTCCTCAGCTGCCGCTTGCCTCGGGATCTGTAAGGGAACTGCTCGCTGCAACAGATGAGTGACACTTGCGGAGACCCAGCGGATGACACGGTGTGATCGCAGTGGTTTCCAGCTGCCTGCACTGCCTGACACTTGCAGTCCTTCCACCTGTCTCTTTTTGGTCTGACCACTGCCTTTCCCTGCATACCATGGCACTCGATGCTGGCTTGGGACAGGAGTGTCACCTCCCTCCCAGCAGATGTGGCTCCAGCAACGCCATGGCTGTCAAAGAGGGAGACACTCCCTGTTTCACACCTTTATCACTCACAGGATGAGAGCCATGTAACAGGCAGTTGGTCATTTTTTTTCAGTGCTTGGACTTGGGAAACACTTTTTTCTTTTTCTACCCTGCCCAGGTGGAGGTGTCCCTGATGCCTTAGGTTTTAACTCATATTTTTCAAATCCTGTATATGCCTAGTGTGTAACTCTGAAGTTTCTTGTAGCCTGCTGACTTCAGTTCTCTAGTCATAAAAAAGCCTCTCTGGGCCTGCTCTCCAAGGACACCCAGGCTGTCCCAGGCCTGAATATGTGTAAACCAACATCTTGCAAGGGGGGCAAGCTGGGGGGAAATTACATCATTAGCTAAAGTTTTAATTGGCGAATTTATGCTGATATGCAAATGGACCAAACCTATAAAGGTGTGGGGAACTCGTGACTTGTCCATCTTGGGGTCCAGCTTGGGTCCAGCTTGGAGCCTTTGGCTCCCAGGGTGCACCTTTGAAAGCCTTTCAAATAAATACCGACCTTTATTCCCTTATTCCTGTCTAGTCTCTGTTTCTAGATAGCCTCTCAAGGCATCATCCCCACCCACGGGGTGCCTGTGGCAAACACCCCCATCTTCGGGTCTAAAACAGGATAACAGGCATGGCCAGGCATCCAAACGCAGCAAAAGCCAGGGGAGACAGGCTCAGGGAAGTCTCTTGGCCTCCGTGGCATCCCAGGAAGCCTGTCCGTGTGTCCTGGGGCTGTCAGCCCTCCTCTGCCGCTGTCAGAAAGTGCAGCTGAAAGGTGGCCAAGGGGAGGGACAGTAGCCAAGCCCCTGCCCCAAACCCCTGTCTCTGGAGCTGGCAGAGTGCCCTGGCAGGCTTGCAGGATGGCGAGACCTGCTCCCCACGCTGGGGTGCAGTTTGGTGTTGGATTTGATAGCGCCTGAGGTACCTCGCAGGCAGAGCAGAGCAGAGCAGAGCAGGGAGCGGGGAATTTCCCAGCGCTAATTATCGAGCAGTCGTAGCCAGAGCGGCTCCCCCCTGCCAAGGGATTAGGCAAAGCATTGTTTCTCACTCAATAAATCTTTACAACAAACGCTTAATTCTCCAGGCACCGTGTATGAAAATTAATCCCGATCCCGCACTTCTTTTTTCTCATCAGCAGGGGTGTTTCCCCGCCGCTCCCCCCAGCCCAAGGCTGTAGTGACAGCGCAGCGCCGGGGAAGGTGCATCCCAGTGAGCTGGGCTGCTGGGGACAGCGAGGGGACAGTGCCAGTGCCCCTCCAGAGACCCAGGACTTGTCTCTGCCTCTCTGGATTCATCAAGAAGATGACAAGGCTGCTTTCGTCTTTGAGTGATGTCACTGACGTTTGGTAATGAGCTGCTGGGTGTGTTGTAAATGCTCAGAAATGCTGAATGGGAGAGTCATGGTGGGAATTTCAGTTCAAGGAGGATTTCCTGGCCCTGCCATCAGTGCTGCATGAAGAGGAGCTGCAGGTTGCAATACCAGTGCTCATCAATCCTGTGAGCCAAAGGCACATGGCTTTCAAACCGTGCTTTTGGCAGGAGCCACGTGTGAGCAGAGTCAAACACAGGTGTGCTCTGGGACCTCGGGAATCTCCTCCCATTCCTGCAGGTTGCCAGCCCTCGGGGAAAGCAGAGAAGCTCTGCCTTCTCCCCAGTTCCCACTCTGAGGAGAAGGCAGGAGCTCAGGCTGGGTTTTAACCAGGAGAGAGGAGCAGGCCTTTGGGTTTTTCCCGTTAATTTACTACGTTATCCATGCAACCAAGGCTGCTGCTGCAGAATTCCTGCTGGTTCTCCAAGGGCCAGTGTACCTCAGCCACAGACAAGAGTATCCTCCCCGAGGCCATGTTCCACACTGCTGCACTGCCTTCACCCCAGCATTCCTGCTCATCCTCTGGGACACAGAGAGTCACAGAATGGTTTGGGTTGGAAGGGACCTTACAGATTACCTCATTACAATCCCCCTGCCATGGGCAGGGACACCTTCCACCAGACCAGGTTGCTCAAAGCCCCATTCCAGCCTGGCCTTGAACACTGCCAGGGATGGGGCATCCACATCTTTCCTGTGAAACCTGCTCCAACAACTTCTCAACANGCAGGAGCTCAGGCTGGGTTTTAACCAGGAGAGAGGAGCAGGCCTTTGGGTTTTTCCCGTTAATTTACTACGTTATCCATGCAACCAAGGCTGCTGCTGCAGAATTCCTGCTGGTTCTCCAAGGGCCAGTGTACCTCACAGCCACAGACAAGAGTATCCTCCCCAAGGCCGTTTTCCACACTGCTGCACTGCCTTCACCCCAGCATTCCTGCTCATCCTCTGGGACACAGAGAGTCACAGAATGGTTTGGGTTGGAAGGGACCTTACAGATTACCTCATTACAATCCCCCTGCCATGGGCAGGGACACCTTCCACCAGACCAGGTTGCTCAAAGCCCCATTCCAGCCTGGCCTTGAACACTGCCAGGGATGGGGCATCCACATCTTTCCTGTGAAACCTGTTCCAACAGCTTCTCCACATCTGGAGGCTCCTGGTCCTTCCTTGCATGCCTGCTGCCCATGCTGTGCTGCACAGTTTGCTCATGGGGTGTTTGCAGCTCTGTTCCATCCTGTTCCAGCAGCACCATTTCTCATTCATGAGAGAACTACGGCAGTTTTTCCCCAGCCACACACAAGCGTTTCCACACAGCGACACCCTTGAGTCGGTGCACGCAATCCTCCCTCAGCACTGCTGGGGCTGTCAATCTTCTCACACCTGCTAAGTGATAGAGCGCTTCTCCCAATTTACTTATCCATCATTTTTATTGAGAAATCTGCTCTAGTCCCACACAGTTATATGAGTTAATGGAAGGATGATTAGGGGATTCTGTGGGAACGAGCTGTGATTTCATGCACACTGGTGCAAAGCTGGGACTACGCTGCACCATTTCCAGCACAGCTGCTCAGAGCAGGATTTAATCCCTTTTGCCATGAGTATCTAATTATTTTCATCCTCCTTTGCTTGTTTTTATAATTTTAAATACACATGTATATTATTTTTAAAGCCATCTGGGCGTTTATTGCTGTGTTTCTGAGCAGGGAGAATTCTGTGCCAGTCTGCTCACATCTCAGAGAGCCTCTCTTCCTGATTAACTCTTCTGGTGCCAGTTCAATTCCCTCTATGTCATGGGCAGGTCGCTGCTGCTTACACCCCGGTGTAATGACAGGGAACTAGCATTCTCCCAGTCAGCAAAAACACTGCAGCACAGAAACAGAATCATTTAAAGGACATGCAAAGGTAACAAAACTGTGAAAGTTCTCCAGTGAGTCCTGTTTGAGTAGGAGATGAAGATTGGGGAAGGACATCAATAGGCTTCTGAATGTCCAAAGTCCCAAAACACTTCAGCAGCACCTTAAAACACATGTGAGAGCTTTTACAAAACATCTCCTGTTAAAAGAATCTTGTCGGGCTTAAAGGTGCTCTTGACCTCTGAGGTTTAGAGAGAACCAGCTTTTCCTCTGCAAAATAGAGATCTGTGTCTTTTTGGTCTGAGTACAGGTCAGGGAGGACTAATAAGTACCAAGAAGAGGGTTTGGGGGGTTTGAACAGCATGGTGGGGACTGCAGTGATGTCCCTGAGGCAGTGCCAGTTTAGCCTCAGCGAGGGCAGCTGCACAGTGGATGGGAAGTCCAGAGTCTAATTTACAAGACATTTTAAATGTGTGTGCTGAAAGGCACTGAGGGACGTTCCCATCTCGTCAGGCCTTGTGTTAGTGGAGGCTGGATAAATGCTCGCTGACTGAGGAGGGAATAGCATATCATCCCTGACATCCTTAATCACCACCAGCCCTGGAAAAATACCTACAACAAGGCACCTGACAAGTACGTTTAGTGCACAATAAACATCAGCTGCTCCTTTCATACATCCACTTGTTCTGCATCCCTGTTCCTCTGGTCTTGTTGAAGCAGGGCTGGGATTTTGCCTCGGTGCTGATGAAGAAACCAGAGCTTTTGCCAGCTGCTGGCTGGACCTGGGGACCAGGTGAGCAATTAGCAGGTCCCTCTCCAGTCGTCCTATATGTGCTACAGCAGGAGGAATTCAAGCTGGTTCAAGAACCTTTTAAATTACAGAGAGCAGCAGAGATGTGGAGAACAAGCTTTCCCCATGCACAGCCCTCTACAAACTGTGTCAAATCTGTCTCAACCCCAGAGCTGCTGCTCCATGGCTTTGACATTCAAGTGGCTTGTTTAGCACATATATATCACAAAACCCCAGGAACTGAACTCTCCATAAATGACAATTGATTAAACATTCAAGCTATATAAAGTACTGAAGCATTGTAAATACATTTTAAGGGGGAAAAAAATCTTTGAAATTCACTTTAAGCTTTCTTTTCAATTATTTATCATAGAATCTCAGCCCCATTAAAGTCAGGCTTAATGGGCTTGTTTATATATTACAGAAAACATTCTGTTTTAATTGCCTGCTGAAAGGCTCTTACACCCGCCTCTCTCAGCTTTGCATCACTTCACCGGAAGGCAGGAGCCCAGCGAGGCAGGTGGTGGGCAAATCCCCTCCTCACCTCCATCCTGGGACGCTGAGTGGGGCTCAAACTTGCCCACAGAGATCAATCTGCCACTGGGGAGGCTCTTTGGCTGGTGAATTCACCCCAGCTCTCCTCCCTGGACAGGTACTACACCAGGAGACCAGATCAAGGGGATGATATTTCAATTTTCCATAGACCCCTTATCTCCATGGGTCTTACATCCATGTCTATTCCCATGGTACAGAATCACTTTGCCTGTGGCTTCTGTTTCTGAGATCCCTCTTTTTATCTCTTCTTACTGCTGGAAATGATCAAAGTCGTTTCCATGAGGGCTGACACAGTGGGAAAACCACGGAACTTCAGCGCTGGGCATCCCCCAGCCCCACAGCAGCACTTTTTGGGAGGTTGGATGTTGGCTGTGTCCTCCTTCTTCTTAGCCACATCTGAAGAAGATGCAGCATTAGTTGAAGAAATGAGGTGCAGCTTCACCTTTAGCAGCAGCCAAAGGGAAGGGAAAAGGCTTCTGCTGATATGCACTGGGGAAGTTCTAGAATAGCATAAATATCTGTGTGGGTAGGGAGGGAAGGAGAAAGGAAAGGAAAGGAAAGGAAAGGAAAGGAAAGGAAAGGAAAGGAAAGGAAAGGAAAGGAAAGGAAAGGAAAGGCATTTCTGGCCCTGTTGACCAGAGCACCTTGTCTGACTTGCCTTGGGAGAAGACAAGAAGAGGGAGAACTCTGTACTAAAAACATATAACAAGCACAGAGCAAACATCCTTGTGTGCCACTACCAATATTAAAATAATGAGTCCGTAAAAAGGCTGTTTGAAGGAAAAAAACCACCAACTTTGCAGTTCCTTATTTTTAAGCCCATTTCAGGCCCATTGATTAGTTTAAAGATGGAGGAATGAGTTCTCTGAAATCACTTCAGAGAAATAGCAGTTTCTTCAGAAGTTTGATCCTCAGGTACCTAAAGTTTGGAAGAAAATGGAGAGTTGATGTCATAATGACTTCTGGATTTTGTGCTGAAATTACATTTTTGGCGCCGCTAAATCCCATTGTGTGCTATGGAGGATATAATGTAATACTCATCAGAGGCAGGCAGCAGGGAGGTTTACTGGCACTAAAATCAATAAGCACTGAATAAAATGGCTCCAAATGTTTTAGGACTATGCACACATCTTCTTTTGTAAGCTTAAAACCATTTGGAGAGGCATTAATTCATTAAAACCTCTTGAAGAATGTTATCATACTCTGTAGTCCGTGCACATCAAGATCATCATAGATTGTGGCTTTTATTAAGGAGGCTGGAGAATATAATTCTTCCTGGAGTACAACAGACTTTAAAATATGGTGCACTTTGAGATCAAAACAATGTTTATAGCAATGTAGTTACTAAATATTTTAACACGTACAATATAAAACATAATGCATCCTGGAATGTGTGTTTATGCTACTGGAGTAGCCACTAGATTGTCAGATCCATTACAAACCACCATGTAGAGTTTCTGATTTGTTCTTTTTTCCTCTAACAGTTTTTTTTTTCCTTTCCTTTTTTATTGATTGCATGATATTATAATCTATTTTTATGTAGGGGTACCAACCCAAAGCTCAGTGTCTTTTCTCTTGAACATCTCGAGGACATGCAATTAGCATGCTTGCCCTTATTCTTACCTTTCTATACAGTCATTTATACTTCCACATGGATAAGGGGATTGAATCCCTCAACTGGGAGGTGCAGTATGTTTCCATTAAAAGGTAAGTACTCTGCAAATAACTGGGGACCTCCTCATTGCATCACCCTACACAAGCCTAAAGCTGAAAATGTCACTGTGACACAGAAGATAAAACTCAGAGCTTCTCGCTCTGAATACGCTGCTTGATGGAAATGAAGGTGACTCGGGGACTCTGACGTGGGCCATGGTCGGGGAGCCACAAAAACACCTTGGCTGTCCTGGGGAGACCTTGCAGCATCTGCCAGTACCTGAAGGGTCTGCAGGAGAGCTGGAGAGGGACGGAGTGATAGGACAAGGGATAATGGCTTAAGCTGAGGACAGGTTTAGATTAGATATTGGGGAGAAATTCTCCCCTGTGAGGGTGGTGAGGGCCTGGCACAGGGTGCCCAGAGAAGCTGTGGCTGCCCCGTCCCTGGGAGTGTTCAAAGCAAGGTTGGATGGGGCTTGGAGCAACCGGGTCTGGTGGGAGGTGTTGGGGTGATGGAATGAGATATCTGTAAGGTCCCTTCCAACACACACCATTCTGTCAGTCCACGGGTCAATGCACAGCTGCACGTCAGACTATGATGGGCCATTCCCTCACCTGGTACAAGGTGGCATCACCCTGGGAAAAGCAGTGGGACTACACCAACCCCTGGCAGGTGAAGAAGCATCAGCCCAGAGGGTGCCCTTTGCAGATTGCCCTCCGGATGTAATTTTGGCTGCTGAGCACTCCCTCCCACCTCAGCCGTGGCACATGTGCTGTGGGGTGTGTGGAGCAGGAACCCCGGAGAGGCCAGGCTGTGCCGTGGCCCCGTGTGGGGCCACACGCAGCCAGGGAACGTGGCAGGGCTGGCAGCAGGGGGAACAGCCCTTCCCCAGGGATGGGCACTGTGGGTCCCAGCAGCTCAGCCCATGAGGCTGCTTTGATGTACAGACCCTTTTCCTGGGGATACGATGCCACATGCAGGAAGGGACGGCCCTGTTCCTCTCCCCTGCCTGCCAAACCACAACAGAGAAGCCGACCATTAATTTAAGGGCTTAAAATTAGACTCCTCCTTTAAAACAGATGTATCCACCCAATATTTCAGCATTAACTACAGGCATCTCAGATCTGCACAGCTTCTGAAGATCACAGCATCACCAACGTGAGGAAGGGGGATTGGTTTTCCTGAGCTGAGTGCTGTGCTCTGCTGGGACACAGCTGGCTTCACACCAGCCTGGAAACATCCTGGTCTGTGCCAGTTAATGAGATAGCTTAGGGGCAGCGAGGAGGGGGATCCAATTCCTTGTGGCTGTAAATCAGAAATCATGGGCATTGAATTCCACCGGCCACATCCCCTCTGGCCAGCTCTGAAATGCAGGAATGATGGGCACGAACAACAGTGTGTGGTGTGGTCAGAGAAGCCTGGCAGTGACAGGTGACTCTCCATGATCAACCAGAGTTGGTTCCCAAGCTGGCTTTTTACACCTTATTTTACATAGAATGCTGTTATCTTTCCAAAAACTAGGAAATTTGGCACAAGGACAATGAAATTTACTGCCTTTGACCAGGAAGCGTGGGTAAAACTGAAATGTGCAGTTTTGTCGTCATCACATATGTTTGGCAGAGCCTTTTCATGAAGACTTTGACAGAATCTAGGATAAATTTTCCTGTTGTTGCCAGATGGAGGGACCCCTAAGTAAAGACATTTTGGCTCAATTCCATTTTGCAAAAAGCTTATGCAAGGATCAGTTTGTACTCCTCCACAGACCAAAGGATAATTAGAGAAGGCCTGTAGTTGTCCCATAAACACATCCTTACACCTGTCATTTTTCATTTTTTTTGTTTGTATTTTTTAATTTGCAAGAGCAAAATACACTCCCTAAGCCTGGAGCTTGTGGGACTTGGCATCCCAGCAGCCTCACTGCAGCACCCCGGTCCAGCTGCCTTTGCAAGGAGGGAAGGGTCCACACAAAAGCAGAGGGAATATGAAACAGGGATGAGGAATCCCAGTTGAACCATCCTGCAGGTGTAGGAGTGGCACTGAGGAGAAAGGCTTGTTATCTGTGTGAGATTCCTGGGCATCTTCCAGCAACTGAAGTTCAAAGAAAATTACATTATTTGAGAAAGCTTTGAAAATATTCATTGAAAGCTACATAAAATTGCTACTCAAATTCCAGGGCCTTTTCCCTGTTAATTGAAATGCTAAATGAGTTTCTGCCTGCCCTGATTTTTCCACCATTTTACCTGTTAGCAGAAAAGCATTATCCTCCATGGAATAAGCTTCAAGACATCCACAACCAAAGAACAGTTGAAACTTCAGGATTTATTTCATAAATATTAATATTTACATACCTAATAGATTCCCTCTTTCCTTTGCAGGGTGTATATTCAGGTGTCTGAAAACACAAACAGTGTGTGGTAGAAAATCACTGAGGTTTTCTTTTCATATAAATTTGATATTGGACTGCACTGCCTTTTCTATGGGGCTGAAAGCTCCCAGCTCCCACCAAGTCCAGCTGAAACCGTGGTGTCCTCTAAGAACATCATAAACCAGCCCACAGGGTGGGTGTGTGGTGGGGTGAGCTGGCACACAGGAGTGCAAGGACTGCGAGGTAACGTGCTCCCATTCAAGATGCTGAAATAAGAAGTTCCCCTAAAAAGGTGTGTCTCACTCTCAGCACCCCTCCTTCCCACCTGCTGTGCACCAGAGAGGCTGGGGCTTAACTCCTTGGGAGGTGTTGTCTAGAAGGCTCTCTGGTTTACCCATCCAGTGCTTGGGCAGCTGAATATTCACTGTGTCATCGGTGGTTTGGTGGAGTGTCAGAGGCTGGGGATGCAGGGGAAGGTGTGTTCAGCCATCCCCCAATGGATGCTGGCTCTCACCTGGCCAGGGGTGGGGGGATTTCCACCTGATGCCACTGCAGAAAACCTGGATGGGGGTAGCAGGATGCTCTGAGCAGATTCAGCCAGGAAACCCAGGTGGGTGTTTCCAGTTCTCTTGCAAATCACATCTCTATCACTGCTGGCTTCCCAAGTGTGGCCAGGGATGATGCAGAGGAGGAGGAGGCACTGCAGAGCCTCAGGTGTGTGCTCACAGCAAGGACAGGGTTCTCTACTGGTGTTTATCCCTGCCCTCAACCTGCTCTGTAAACCCTCGTAGGGCAGGATCCTGCCCTAAATTGCCTTTGGCCCGTGTCTGCTGCCTCCCAGTTGCTGGTCTTGAGGGTCCCTGTGAGCAGAAGCTGGGTTTTAAGCACAGGCTCCGATTCCAGGGGGTGTAAGCACGAGCGAGCACAGGCTCAGCCAGGCTGCTCCGGAGCTTCACGGAGAAGCGTCTGCAGTCGGTCTCCTTGCGGAAAAGAAACTGCGCCATAACGTCTCATCTCATCTCAGGGGAAATGCAGAGCAATCAAGCCATTTAAGAATATATTTCAAGCTCTTCATAGCAGGTGTTAGACACTATTCTCCGGCTGCTGACAGGAAATGTGTGTGCAATTCTCCTAGGTATCGCGCTCAGAATACGCTTCTTAAGGGCTTGCTGCTTAAAAAATTCTGCAAAGTGTAAATGGCTCTCATAAAATCAGATAATAAATTGTCTTATCTGTTTGTCCTGAAAGTGCTCAGCCAGCTGGGTCTTTGCTGCACACCAGAGCCAGCCAGCCAACACATCGCAAGGCCATTGGGAACAGACAATTCCAGGCTAGGAGGGCACATTAGGAAATCTTTCTAAGGAGAAAACTGAGTTCAAAGTCCCATCAGCTGAGGAAAAAAAATTAAAAGAGGAAATCAGCATTTCTACTGAGGCCGTGCAAAAGCATTTCTCACGCCTTCCCTTGCCGTCCTGGCCATGGGAATGAGCAACCAGCACAACATAAACCAGCAGGTTGTGATGGATTCTCATGGGGCGAAGAAACTTCCCTCCACACCAACACTCAAGCACGGCCTTCTACTCATCACAGGGCAAAGAAAAAAAACCTGGAAGGAGAACCCAGCTAGCCTTACAGAGAATTTTAAAGCCTCCTTTCCCCCGCCCCGTTCCTAGAATAAAGGTGATTGCATAACAAAAGCGCCTGCAAGGGAATGACAGCGGGCGTGTGCGGTGGGAGAAGGGTTTTTGACACCACGAGTTGTCCGGTCCAGGGCTGCTCACAGCCCCTTCGGCAGAGCTCCCGCCGGGCTGGGGGGCTGCGACAGCGACCCCGGCCGGGAATGTCCCTGTGAAAGGGAGCTGCCAGCGCCGGTGATGGAGATGCTGCGGGAGGGAGGCGGGAGGGAGGGGACGGCGAAGGGGGTCAGCCCGCAGGAGCATCTGTTGGGGCCCGGGACATATGGAGCCTTTATTCCTCCTTGTGGAGGCACGAGCGCTTCCCTCACCTTCTGCCACCCCTATTGTCCGAGGGGGCTGCGACCGGCTCTGGGGACAGCTGCTGCTGCTGCCTCGGAGCTGCCTCCTTGGGGGACGCCACAAAGGACCCCATCCCCTGCCTGAACCGCTTCCCTCATCCATCAGGCAGCCACAGCGAGCCGGGAGGGGTGATGGACACGGCGGGGGTGGGTTCACGG
>VZRO01001070.1:298018-318397 GCA_013397915.1 Daphoenositta chrysoptera | reverse complement strand
TGTAATTTGCAGAAGCAGAAAAGAAATTCTGCTGCCAAAGCAAAATGAAGATCCTCATATAAACACAGTAACACAGCCTAAGAAAAATTATACTGGTACTGAGGAGTATTAACCTGTCCCAAAGCCTAAAAGAGTTTACTGGATAATAAACGGCATCAGTGACTCCAAAAGGGCTGGGTTTCAGACAGGCTCTTCTTTGAGACAATTAAAGCTTTAAATAAAAGTGTGACTTTGTGGTGAGAATTCTCTGTTCCCTTCAAACTAACAGTAAGTAAAAGCTGTAAATGCTCTGAAAAAATATGTACTGAAGCATGAAATACAGGAAAGCTGCTAGTAAACCTCCAACAAGTTCATTTAAATTGATCGTGGATGCAATAATATCAGGAGGCTTTGTAAATGGATGGGTTAAAAGCTGGAACTTTATTGCTGTTTTCATTCCCCAGGGCCCTGTGGTAAAACAAGTCTCCACGAGAGATCTCTAGGCGCTGAATGAATTATTCACTCAGTTATGGGTCATTAAATGGGGCTGAGCGAGGGCCAATGTCCATTATTACACATTATTACGTTGTGGTGTATGAAAAAGGACTTACTTCGTGAAGACTGGCACGGCCCATCCTCTCAAGATGCCTGGTCGTTTCTGCCACAGCCTCTTCTGAACTCCTGGGGCAGAGCAGAGAGGTTATGAAGCAGCAGGACAGCTGCACGGAATAGGATAAAAGAGGTTTGAGGTTAAAACCGCAGGTAAAGGAGAGGAAACGTTAAGCACGTTCAGATGCTAATTGCAGAGATGTCTGTGTTAGTTTTAAGCTGTTATTGCCCTGCAACAGCTTTTTGTCACCTTTTCTGCATTTCCCCAGGCCCTCCCATGAGCACCTCCTGTCTCAGACACCTGTGATTGCTCACTGCCTTCCCTACACCTGCATAACCCATTTCCAGAGCTGGCCACTCTTGATTTCATCCTAGATAAATCTGTCCACAGTTTTGCTGACTCTTAGTAACCTCTTGGTGATTTCTAAACCAAATTCAAAATAGACTAAAGTAAACTTCTTCCGATGATGAAGTTTTCCAATGCAACACTTCACCCTCTGTTGATAAAACTGGGGCAGCCTCTCTGCAGTGTCCAGAAGTGCTGAAATACAGTTTTGCCCTTGCTCTCATTTTCTCCTTGAGAAAAAAAAAAAAAAGGGCTTTTTTTTCTGAGGTCAGGGAAGGAGTGAGGCTGCTCTTATCTAAGTAGTCCATGTTTCTGGTGAGGGACAGGATTGTGGGGAGGACACGCCACTCTCTGGGGCTGAAAAGCCAGCACATCCCATAATCCAGCACTATCTTGTATGATCAGAGGCAGATATGTAAACACATCCTTGTTTGAACACAGTCTCTATGGGAATGATTTAGCGAAACTTCTAATTTAAAAAAGGGCAAAAAAAATCAGCTAAAACTTTGTGGCCTTTATAATCAAAAACAAAGGCCAGATTTTTGTTGACCTAAACATTTTGGTAGTTATCTTGATATCTTCATGTTGGTTTAGTTGAAAAATGCCCTTACCAGTTTTAATTGACATTTTCTAAATGAGATATGATGGCTTTTCAGTTGAAATGACTTTCAGCTTAGAAATTCAAAAGAAAAACATTTCACAAATCCTCAAAAACAAGCCAAAAAGGTGGTGAGTCCTAACGGCTTTCCTCCCACTCCTTCAGAGCTGTCAGAAAAGCAACATGAAGAAATTGGGGAAAAGAAAAAAAAGAAAAGGTTATTATCATGGCCACATTTCTTGCTGCTTACTCAAGCAAAATTCCCAGCAGTTCAAATCCCAAGACCCCCTTTCACTTTCCAGTCAGACAAAGAGTCATCCACTGAAGTTAATGAGAAAGAATCCGAGGTATGAGTGAAAACTGAGAAAGGACTTCAGGACTTGTCTTAATGACTTAAAAAGACCATACCCTGAGTAAGGAGGTATTTGTAATGAAATGTAAGCCCAAGACGCAGCAGAGGCAATTTAGCCTGCTATATTGCTTTTCTTAGGATTGCTTTTTATTAATGTTATTGTTGAGCTCGACATACACAACCAGTCTCGAGGGGTGGGGAGGCAATAGCTGCTCTCTAATGCAGTTTTTCATTTCTGAGCCCTCAGTTCGAGCCCTTCAGGACACTAATTATCCAAAGTTGTTATCATCTGACAGCTGTCGATGGCCTCTGCAGAACGAGGTGGTGGTGGCAGCCGTGCTCCCGGTGGGCATTTGTCAGCATCGTACAAACCTGCTGCAGATTGCCTGGGATTTTTGTTGGCAGCCTGATCACTTATGAAAAGAAACTTGTCTTCTCACTCCTAGCAGGAGCTGCTGCTCTTCACACCTAAAAGGAAAGGATGGGTGGCTGAAGAGCGTGTCCTTCCAGAGCTGATGCTGGCATGGGATCACTGGAAGAGCGTGTCCCTCCAGCGTTAGTGCTGCAGGACATCAGCAGTGACCTTCAGGCTCCAGAGATGTGGCCTGAACAGCTTCAGGTGTGCTGGCTCCAGGGAGGAGGATGAGTTCAGTAGTTAGCACACAAACAGGCAATGGGCAGCTCTTGGCCACGGACCCCTTATGGACACATCCATGCCCCGAGGGCCCTTGTGTAGGACCTTAACTCATTTAGGCTGTCGAGATCCAATTAGTGCATGGTCAGGTCACAGCTCAGCTCAACAGGCAGGCAATAGACTTACATTTCTTCTCTGCTTCATCTACCAGTAAAAAGAAGCATCTTCTTTCCTGCAACGGATTGGGGGACAGTCCTAGAGACAAGCACCAGCTTCAGAGGGAATGGGGCTGTCAGCAGCACTGCCTCGCAGCCTCAATGCCAAAGTTTCCCAATATATCACTCCTCATACTTCACAATTTGCTAGGAATAGATCCACCAGACTTTCCCACAGCAAATCTGGACAGCTCTGCCTGCGTATATGTGAGTATAGATGGCTCCTGCTTCGGCTTAGCAGCAGCACAGGGACATACAGAACTCCTGGAAAAACTGACACCAGCAAGCAGCTCTAAGGAGACTAAAACCTACAGGCAGCACCCAGAAAGAGAATATTAAATTTGTTTTGGTGCAGCAGAACTAACGAGACCCAGTTTTCCTTGGGTTTGTCTCTTCTGCCCTCTAGCCCACACAATGATGACTTCTTCCTCCTAATCTCCATCCTCAGCAATTCCAAGCTGCCATGAACTGCCTGGCCAGGTGACTGCTGCCCTCTGGATGCATGCTAAGAACTGGCACCTCCTGTCTTTATGTGGGGCTATAATTCAGAGGTCTCTCCTCCAATAACTGCCAATTTTCACTCAACTTCTAAGATTTAAATCATCTTTGAAATTTTAGGTGAGACCGTGCCTTTTCCTGAGTCACTGTCCCTGTGAGAGTGAGAATGAGAGATTTCACAAAGCAAGAGAGGACAGGCATTCAAGGTAAATTCTGCAGGCTGATGCTTGGGGCACTCATCCAGACAGGTGGGTCTCAGTTCTGTTCCCTGCCTTGGGCACATTGTCCATATTTCACCCTGGCTTTGCTGTGCAAACACTGGAGTTCCACCGCTCACAGGAGGTGCCCCAGCAGGCACAGTGGGGTTTATTCCCCTTTCCAGAGCTATGCCTATGTGGAACAGCTGGAAATTAGAGCTGGGATTAGGAATTAACCTGGTTAAAATCCTTTTCCTAATGGCCCATGATTAGGCCATGAGCCTCCATCAGAAGGGAAGTGTGAGGATGAGTGCCAATGGATCATCCAGGTACTACAACAGTGTAGAGCACGCGCAGAGAAATGACATAAAATCCAGCAAGGTGAAATGAGTAATAATAAGTCAGTTACTGCCTCCTCTTTCTGTAACACCTCTCCCACTTCATTAGATAGAATTTCACTCCTCTGAATATGATAAACTGGGCCAAAAATTCCTGGCATAACTCAGTCTTCCCACTGGCTTTGATGAGTAACTGAAGGAAAACTAATTTGCTCCTTTTCTAGAACTTGAGCTGGAGGACTAAAATTCAAGAAAGGGGGCAAAAAAATATTGTGTAATATAGCATGATTTATGTACATGTCTTAAGCAGATAATTCGGGCTGAATGATGCTTAAAAGGCTATTATAGACTTGCTTCCAGCAATGAAATAGCCTGTACTGCTATAAAATGTCTGCCCAGGGCACTTCAGTGATTTTGGTATTCTCTTTTTAAACTAGCCAGGGGAAATAGCTGAAGTGTCTGATAATGGAACCTTCCCTTTTTTATGCTGCTGTAACAGCTCTATGCTGTTAGCATGAGGCTGCTGGAGATGACTGAAACATGTATTTTTAAACATGCAATTGTTTTTAAAGTATCATCTCTTCTCCACGCTGAGATATTGGGAGATTTCCATTAAGCTAATTGGTTACTGTGTGTTTCTCAGGCCCACACTGAAGTGGATGTGATGGGTAAAGTCTCTCTCCCTGGGACTCTCAGTCTGTCCATTTGTAACAAGCAGAAGCAATCGAAATTTCTTCTTCCCAGTCTGAAAATGCTGAATCAAGAAAATAAACTCTTTTGGCAGGAACTCATGGCTTGTGAGAGACCTGTTGGGAAATGCCCTGGAGCTGCAAGAAAGGCACTGCTCTTGCACAGAGACCTGAAAAACAGAGGGATGGGCTCATGGACCAGCATCTGCTGAGCTGCTGCATCTGCCTGGGCAGAGCACCCAGTGTCACACATTGAAGAGGGAGTTTTTCATTTCTTTTTGGCCAGATAATTCTTTGTGAAGGAGCAGACATCACCAAAAACCAAAATTATGTTGCAGCACACCAATCTGTCACAAACCTAGCATGCATTTTATTTCTGCATAGGAAGAGAAAATACTGAAGACGCAGAAAAGTCCCATGGCATGGGAACATCATTTTCCACTCAGCTCAGATAAAGGGCTTTTAAAAGCCAGTGCTGTTCTTGTCAGACATGGGCACTGAAACAAGCGTAAGATGTTCATTATTAACACCCTGAAGTCCAAAAACTCCAGAGACATGGCAGAGAAGTTCTTGTCAGATATAACAAGCAGGATAGCATTCAGCCATAGCCAAGGGAAACTTCATAAATTGAAACACTGGCATATAAAATGTACAGTGCAGGTGTTATTTAGAGACACCATTTTTAAAGGCCCTGTATAAAAGCTCTGGCACAATTTTCTTACACGCAAAAAGTGGCATATCCAATTTTCCCCCTCCAGCTTTAGCACTTGGATTTTGTATAGATAACATTTGGATAAGGAAAGCTGGAGGAGAAACTTCAATCTTACCTTATAAAATCCAGAATGTGGAAGAGACATACATAGAACTTCTCCACTGTTTTTCCATTTTCCTGATTGAGCCCACGCCTTGAAAAGAAAAATAACTGGGGGGCCCAGCAAGGCTAAAGGACAGCTGTGTTTTACTGTTGGCTTTGGTCTCCAGCTCCATTTCCTTGCACACTTTTAAAAGCAATACCTGTGTTTAGTCTAATGGAAAGCGTCTGTCTGAAGGTGCTCACTGCTCCTCTGAACATTTTCACAGACACAGAGCTCAGCCCCATCTGGCTGGGTTACTGGTGATGTCATTTCTCACAGCAGCAACCAAAACACTGTTGAGCAGATTTTTTTTGTATCTCCTCCTTCAGTTTAAGGAAATGCAAAATAGCAAATAGCAAACATGCTATTCCTGCTGTGCCAGAAAAGGATTTCCAGGTTGAAGGATTGTTTGTTTGGAAGAGAAGGCTTTTTGCCCTGACCTGGGAAATTGTCATCTGTAGGTAGGTTCAGTGAGGAGTTAAGAGCACAGACCAAGAACAGTCAGCTCTTTTAAGGGACTTTATGGAGAGAGGACATTGAGCAGAAGACTGAATTTGCACATGCTGGTATGGGTCAAGAAGAGAGAAGAGTAAGCAGCAGCAGGAAGATAGGTCTGTAAAACTTTAGGGACACTGTTAAAAAGTGAGTTTTCTTTTTCTCTGCCACCAATAAAAAAAAAATACTCTGTAGTCTTCCCCTGGTCACTGATTGCTTGGGTTTTGTTTCAATAAATAACTTCTAGCAAAGGGGATGACTTTTATGCATCCTTCCTTCAATTCCTCTCCAAAGGCACAGACTGCTGATGCTGTGTGGGGTCAGATGCGTGCTGTTGCTTTCACAACGTAGTTTCACACACTTGAGCCTTTATTTTGAAATTTGGGAGCTCCCAATCTGACTGGAGCTGCCAGGTTCCCCTGGCTGGACTACTGGGCACCAGGCTGCTGGCACAGCTCGAGGGCTGGATGATGCAAAATCCTCTTTTCCCAGTGATCCAGAGCAGGGAATTGGCAGGAGCAAGTGGACAACTGTTTATGGAAACTAAGAATAAAATGTTCAAAAGGATGTGCAGAAAGCAGGGAATTGCTGCCCGATCTTTCATTTCTTCCACTGGCCATCCACAGGTTTGACAGCAGTGCTGAGCCCCGTGTGCTCTGCAGAGCCAGCTGGGTGGCAGCAGGGCTGGAAACTGGGATGTGTCTCTTGAAAATTAACTCCTTCCAGGACATTTCAAAATAACAGCCACCACTCTCAAAGGCTTCCTGCCAGCTCTGGAAAGCACAGGGCAAACAAGCCCAGGCAGGGGCATGGAGGGGAGCAGGAGAAACTGTGACGAAGTAGCACCTGCAACCACAAGCATCACTGGAGCCTACAGAGAAATCAGCAAAATAGTGCAAAATTATCTTCCAGATCCTACTACAGGTCAAATTCTGCAAACCTGCCCACAACCAAACAATGCAAACCTCTGAAGGGGATTTTTTTCCCTGATTAAATGGCCATTTTTCTCCTGTAACTGCCCCAGGGGTATTAGTAAATTCTGCATTGGGGAAAGATTCAACAGACTTTTAAAAAGGAAAAATGGGACTTCAGTACTTGACAAGTCCACCTGAGGCTGGAAAGTTTGACATGTCTTTTTCTTCCTACACACATTTTCATAATTCTTCTATATTTTAAAGCTCTTGAGTGATATTTGAACACTCAGGCTTGCTTCAAGTAAATTGCTTATACTGTCTGTTCCCTATTCTCACCTTGTGTACTCTGTAGAGGTTTCTCCAATTTCTTTGAGTCTTGTTTTCCGTCCTTTTAGCCTTAAAAAAACCAAAACACAACCCCCCACACTGTTATTAAAGGTTGTTCTAGAGAAATCCTCAACTGTTTTTCTAAAATATGTTAATCTCTCCAACTACCAAGTTACCTTGTTTTTAGTGGAGAAATCATCCTCCATTAATATTGCATTAAAACACTGCTTCTCTACATCAAGGGCCAAACTCTGCTCTCAGAAGTGCACACACAACGTTGCTGAAAGGAATGGCAGTTCCACACAGGAATCCAACAGCAACATCTGGCCCCAGATGTTTTATTTATTTGTAGTTTAACGTTGCATTATACAATATTCATAATTTTGCTGCTTTCCATTTCAATGACTGTTATTTGTATGACTTTAAGAGGCTGCCTGAATGCGTTTTTAGTGCTCAAACAAGGAGAAATGAGTACACCAAAGCCAATCTTGCACGTATTTTTGGAGGCTCAGAAGTGTTCCTGATGAACTACACTCATCTCAGCGGTGAGAGATGCTGAACCACCACAGTTCCCGGGGAAATCAGTTGTGAAAACACCTAGGGTCTGTAAAAGAGCTGAGTTTCAAAAACCAAGGGAGCTTGCGGTCAAGGACATGTCCATAAGTTTTAGGAGAGGCAGCTGCTCAGAGAGCACATGGCAAACTTGTGGCACACATGGATGAGAGGGCAGGTCCCAGTGCAGCATCCTTCCCTTCATGAGTCCATGTCCCTCTTATCCCCATCAAGGGCATCGGGCTGAAGATGCAAACACAAAGTTCTGACTTTGGAGCTGAGTGTGTGATTTAGCCTTTCAGAGCTGGGAGAGTTTGTAGAATCCCTAAAAACCAAGTAAAGCCACCACCATGGCTTGATTTTGCTAATTTATTAAGTTTAAGGCTTTTCTTTCCCGATGTCCAACTTAACTGGAGCCCTTGTGCCTGTTATCCCGGTTCAGGCTGGGAAAGAGTTAATTTTCACCCTAGTAGCTGGCATTGTTTTGGATTTAGTGTGAGAAAAATGTTGATAACACACTGATGTTTTAGCTGTTGCTAAGTGGTGCTTACCCTGAGTCAAGGGCTTTTCAGCTAAGAGGCTGGAGGGGCACAAGAAGATGAGGGAGGACACAGCCAGGACCCCAACTGACCAAAGAGATGTTCCATATAATTTGAGGTCATGCTCAGTGTATAAAATGTGGGGAAAGCTGGCTGGAGGCCACCGGTCAGGAACTGGCTGGGCATTGATCAACGAGTCGTGAGCAATTTTGTATATCCAATTCTTTTGTCATCATTGTTACCATCATTATTATTATTTTATTCCTTTTCTGTCCCATTATCTCAACCCAGGAATCACTTTTATTTTCACTTCTGCTCTTCTTATCTCTCCCCCATCCCACTACGGGGTTGGGGGTGAGGGAGTGTCTGTGTGGGGCTTCATTGCTGAGTGGCGTTAAACCATGACACCTGTAAAGTTAATCCTGCCCATAAAACAGAAATCATTGTTAATGTTTGCAAATCTCATCACTGGACTGGAAAGGGTGACCTGTGGGACCATCCCACTTTTCAAGCAATTGAAGCATTAAGACATAATTTATGCACTTGAGGAGAAATTTCCATATCACAGAGATTGCTTCGTTCCCTGTTATGACTTATGAAGGGTGTAAGTGGCAAATGAAGCCACAGAGATCTGGATTGCGTAAGAACTTGTTTTGACATGTATAGTGCATCTTATTTATGGTGATAGCCCAAATGTACTGATTTAATGCAACTGAACATTATGACAGGGTTGTCCAGGACAAGCAAAAAGGCTAAAGAAAGATCATATAATCTTCATTTCACTATGCATCAAAATCCCAGATAGCTGTGACACTTAAGACAAGCTGTCAGTGATGCACTGAGATTAATTGGGGGGTTCTTATAGTATTGCTGTGAAAGATGGACTATTGGGGAAGGGAGGGACAGAGGGAGTGAGAAAGGGAGGGAAAGGGGGAAAAGACAGTGGAGAGGAAGGAAGAAAACAAGCAAGAAAGCAAGGAAGTCGGTCCTGGTGGGAATTAAACCTTTTCCCCCAGAACCTTTCCTCCCCAGTTCTGACCAGGACCACAGCTCCTCAAGGAGTGCAGCACTCGCTCCAATGACTGTTTCCAATGACTGCAGTAGCTGAGCACTGCTGCCTATTTCTGTAAAACAACACTAAGCAAAACCAGAATAGAACGGATTAATCTTAAATCCCTCCCTTGAACACATTTCAAACCTTATCTGGCATTTACTGTAAGAGCTCTGGTTAGAATTATTACAGACATCACTGTCTTTGATACATGCTCCTTCCAACTCTATCCACAGGCAAGAGGTTCCACCACTGAACCCTAAACTTTATAGACATGCGAGATGGTTTACTTAATTAGAGTCCATAATATATTCCACAAAGATAGTCATCAAAATACCAGCTCGTGATCCCCTGCTCAGCCACTTCTCCTATGAATCAAAAATAAATTATTCTTTTTCTTCCTTCTAGAAGAGTGTTGCTGAAAACAAAATACTAAATTTTGCTTTTAGGGCTCTCAAAAGACTAAGCAAGATATATTAGCTGTCTGAGGACAGAGAACTTTCTATTCTTGGTGGAATTCTTGTTGGTTTAATTGGGCTTTGTTGAAAAAATAATGTTATTTTAAAGGAGCAATAAGAGTGTGGGTGTATTTTTATACACCCAGTTACTGGTGTATTAGAAGTCTGTTGTAGAGTTAATGTTACACATATTTATTATTTTCAGTGATGTGTATAAACAATATTTGGGTATTTTAAAAATATACATGGTTATTACTGTAACACAGATGTAACAATCCAGTCAGAATACCAGCACTTCCTCTCTTTGAGAGAGATTACAGTCTGGGCAGCTGCAGGGGAGATTTTTACCACATCACAGCAAACTGGGATTCAACAAAGGGCTTGAAAATTCTCCCACATTCCCCCTTTCACAGCTCTTTCCAGTTTTTACCATCCCAAGCTCATAGAACCGTAGAATATGCTGAGTTGGGAGGGACCCACATGGATCATCAAGTCCATGAGCCTGGCCCTGCACAGGACACCCCAAGAATCACACCCTGTGCCTGAGAGCGTTGTCCAAACGTTTCTTGAACCCTGTCACTCTTGGTGCTGTGACTGCTTCCCTGGGGAGCCTGGTCAGTGCCCAGCCACCCTCTGGATGAAAACCCTTTTCCTGATATCCAACCTAAATTTTCCCTGACTCAGCTCCAGCTCTTTCCTCGGGTCCTGTCCCTGGCCACGAGAGTGAAGAGATCGGTACCTGCCCCTCTACTGCCCCTCATGAGGAGGTTGAAGACCCCAGTGAGGTCTCCCCTCAGACTCCTCCAGGCTGAGCAGAGAAGTCTTATCTAAACCCATTCTCTTGTCAATTTGAGTCATTTCCCCTTGCCCTATCATGCCTTGTAAAAAGTCCCTCCCCAGCTCTCTTGTAGCCACTTCAGGTACTGGAAGGTGCTGTAAGATCTCCCTGAAGCCTTCTCTCCTGCAGGCTGAACACTCCCAGCTCTCTCAGCCTGTCTGCATGTGTGCACTGAAGCTGGGAAATGGCAGCTGTCTTGCATGGGAAGCTCTCACTGCCTATAGGCCAGTATGAGGAAAACCCACCTTCTGCTTCTGTGATTTCCAAAATGCAGGGCTCTGAGGTGCTCTCGGCAAGCAGCAAGCTCGAGTTCCAGTCCATATCCCTTGCAACCACTGACACTGAGAGTCTGGCTTGGATTTCATCCACAGGCACAGGATGAACACCAAGGGTTTTCAAATCAAGAGAGGCAGACTGATTCCCATTCCTCCATAATAAGATCAGCAGTGCAGAATTGGAGAGCAAGCCTGGAACCTATGGTTTCACTGAGACACACAACACTTCATCCTCCATCTACTCCACAGAGTCAAGAGGGAGCTCCATCCTTGTTAAAACCATATCAGATAGTTATTACCAGATGCTCTCTTACAGCCTTTTCCTAAACAGGGTAAATATCTTCCACTTCATACCGAGTCAAGCCCCAGTTGTTAGCATGAACTGGTCAACATGAAGTAACCTAAAGAAACTGTTGCAAGAAAGACATTGTAGGCTATACCTGTTATTTTGTCTTAATAAAGCTTTCAACATGCATTGCAGTGAGTAATATCAGGGTCTTTCCCTGGGAACTTCACTTAACGTTATCCAAGCCCTACTAGTCCTGCCTTTCCACAGAAAAACCTTCCTTGGGTCAGGCAGGCTGGATTTTCTGTCACCATCTTTCTTCTGGATGGTTGTTTCCCTCCTCCTAAGGGCAGAGGAAGGGAAAGAACAACCACACAGTGAGCTATGAAAAGCAACCTGGCAAGGAGCTGTGCTCTTGTGTAATGTCTAACTGTTGTCAGCAGGCTACGGCTGAACCTGCCCAAGGAAATCAGAGCTCCGAGTCCAGATTCCTCTGTCAGCATAAGCTCTTCATTCACACCTTACTACAGTTCCTGACAGCTGCGGCTTCCTTGTCAGATTAAATGTATCAGGATTCTGTGTTTTCAAACCAAGTAAGTTAAAAAAAAAAAAATAAATAAAGCAGCTTATTAGAAAACATGCCTGTTGCAAAAAGGCCAGAATAGTTGTACCTGTTCTACAGCCCTAACTGCATCTCATTAACACTGAGAACAAAGGTGGGAAGGTGGGGAATCATAAACACCGACCAAAGGAAGCAGTCCTATGCCCTAGGAACACAAAGAACTCCATCGCATGTAGCAGTAGCTGTTACTTGTTTGCGGTGGCGTTAACACAGCCCCGGTGCTTTTCAAACACCATCACACTGCCAGAAAAGCAAACCCAAAGGGGATGCATTACAAGCCTGCGGGTGGATGCTGAAGATGCGGGCACCCTCCTTCCCAGCCTGTGGCAAACCAAGGGCAGCCCGGGCAGAGCAGGCAGGCGATGAAATCCCTTCCAAAGTGGCCTTTGTGGCTGTGGGGCTGGCTCAGAGCACCCCTCTCTGCTCCGTGCCCCAAGGCAAACAGGCTGCCTGTGTCCCCTGGGCAGTGCCCCCCTTCCGTGGTGAACCTGCAGCCTCTCCCGGTGCCAGCAAAATGTCAAGGTTAAATGTAAAGCCATTGTGATAATGCAGTTGTGCAGAAACAACGTTTCTAGTTATGGATATTCCTCCTTTGTCTCATCTACCTAAAAAGCTGACGGGACACTTGCACAACTGCTGTGGGTGGAAATCACTCCTGAAAATCTCCGCCTGGGAGTGACAGTGTCCTTAAATGTACATTTCCTCCATATTCAAGCCTTGCCCCGGTGTGAACCAAATGATTCACCCACCTTGCTGAAGATACCAATTGTAACCCAGCAAGGGCAGTGTGTGGTCTCCATGTGTCAAAACAGACATGGATGTTACATGGAGAAAATCAAAATTCTCTGTCAGGGTGAAGGTCTTACTTTACTTTATGCCACTGCAAGGGAAATTATTTTGTCTCACCAGCAGCTTGGTGGAGACCATTTCAAGAATGGAAAGCTATTTAGCACCAATGAACACCTACCATTTATAGAAACAATACATATAATTTATTGTTAGCTCTTCAAAAATCCTGGGCATGATAATAACCAAACATTTCCAGAAGGAGAGTTAGAGGGGGAGTAACTACTGCATCATATACCAGGCTTTGGTGGTCATGGAATCAAGCAGTGTCTTCTTTTGCTGTATAACACCATGATTACTCCTACACTTGGCATCCATATGCTATGCTTGTAAATATGAAAGCTGGGTTATTTGGAATATTTTTGTTTTAAGAAAACTCAAGTGTTTTTTTCTTGATGTGTAGAAAACTGAGACGTAGAACTAACATGAAGTTCTTGTATGAACTCACATGTACAATTTGAAAGGGTCAAGAAAAGGAGAGTCTACAGTTGTTTTCAGATCTGTCAGTGGAAATTATTACCTTTTTTTTTTTCAAACTGTATTAACATGGGTGCAGTCAGCTATATTGAGTATGTGGAGTATATGTAGCCAGATATGTAGAGTATATATAATATAACCATTAGGTGGGGTTCTGAGAAACAAAAGGAAAATGAAGAGAAGAAAATAACACCTTCTGGAAGAGCTTAGCCAACTGGTTAAACTGCTCTAAAAATCTTCAGAAAATATAAAACTGAACAATGTAATGAAAATATGACATGCAGGACTGACAAGACCTGTCCACAGCAGAAATAACTTTCACTGACACATGAAAGACACAAAAGAGTTTCCTGCATTGGATCCCCCTTGCAGAGGGTGATGGGTGGAGGGTCTCATCTCTGTGCAGCTCCTGTACAAGTGCAGGTACAGCCAGAGCTCTGCAGAAGAGGAGCCCAGATCCTTTTTGAAGGGTACGAGCAGACAGCATGAGAGAAACTGAACCTTTAGTGGAGAATGTTACTATAAAAGCAGCTCAGAGCGAGCCTGCTGACAAGAAGAGGATCAAATATTTTCATCCTCCAAAAAAGAAGCTTGGAAATCTTATGAAATATTATCTGTCACTGCCTATAGCTTGTTCTTACCAGTGATATTTCTGACAAGGACTGATCTCGGTGATCTCTCACTTGAGAAATACATGCAGCCTGTATTATTCTCTTAATTTCTCTCAGACTCAGAGAAGGATGAAGGTGGAATCTGTAATGATTTCATTGCAGCCATTCTGTCTTGGACTCTAATCTCACCAGATCTGAGGGATAAACAAAATCAAGGCAAAAACCTAACCGAAAAGTCCTCAAGGATAATCCAAATGCTAAGGAGGGAAGCAGAATGACTCAGGACTCTATCCCAAGGGCTATGTCTGAATCTGTTCTTTTAACAAGGTTGCAGAGGGCACTGAACAGTATAATATAGTCTCAGATCAAGCAAGTTTCAGATCTAGCCATTTATAACCATTAGCAAGATGGTATTGCAGGATTGGACCTGTGAGTTACTGTCATGGCTAAGGATATTGAATTAGGCATTGAACAAACTCAGAACTGAAGACAATCTGTAGGGCTAAAAAGGTTACAGAGGATATTCTAAAGAAAAAAAAAAAAAGGAGCTTTAGGAAAAGTTCATCTCCTCCTTCACAGTCCTTTTTCATAGATCCAAACAGCTCCATTTTTGTACCTATTGGAGCCTGTTTGATGACATCAGTTTTTCAATTGTGAGGCCACTTGCCTCTGCTTGCAAAGAAATGGTTTTTGGCAAATGAATGACAAACCTCATTTTAGGATCTCTGGCTGAAGAGCACTTCTCAAAAATATTAACATAATTTGGTGCTGTCATTTCTAAAGCATCTCTTTAATGAGGGGAGTTGTTTACCGGTGACTGAGGCAGGCGTTGCTATCGCAGAGATCATTTATATTTCACAACGCTGTCAAACCCTGACAAGCAGCAGATTGTAACAGGATGGCTCCTGCTTTTTGATGCAACGTTTGGTACCCTCCACTCACATGTGAACGGGCTCTCTGTTTGTACCTTGTCAAACGAGGGGAGAGCAGCTCAGGCAAGGGGGTAGGTGCTTCTACTCAGCCTGACGTGTTCCATTTACATCAGTTGTGCTTGCAGAGGGGTAAACATTTTCTAGAGGAGGGTGTTAGCAATAGCAGTGGTCGTCTCAGCACGTTACTGATATTCTCTTGCCCCACCACCAGCCTGTAGTCACTCACATCAGAAAGCCAGGGAGAATTTTGCTGCCAGCATGTCCTCAGTGCTAACAGTGGTGCTGGCTAATGGTTGGATTCAATCTTAGAGGTCTTTTCCACCCTTAACAATTCCAGGATTCTAACTGGAGCCAGGGAGAACAGCTCCCAGTGTCCCTAGCCGAGTCAGTACTCCTCTCTGTCAGAGCCCTAAGGCAGGGGCTTTATGGAAGCTGGAATTGCAGCAGCCAGACTGGCACAGTTTGAGCAACCTGAAGGATTTAAGAGGCCACTTGAGCACTTTGAAGCCCAGGAAGGACTGGAGCCCAGGTTCCTCAGGGGTGCCAGGCAATGCAGATCTGATGAAGGCAAGGAGAGGCACTGACACAAACTAAAGGGCATCTTGGCTCTCCAGGCCGTGTTCACAGATTCTCTGTGAGCTCTTGGACTCACTCAAAAGAGCTTTTCATGAAGGCCAGTGGAAAAATGCTCACCTCTGGGCTATTTCCTGCAGAGTCTGGTGTTACAGGAGCTGGGCAGCGAGCTCACAGCAACCGAGCAATCTGCCAGACTAGCAGGTTTTAAATGGAACTGAACTGAGCAGAAGCTAAGGTGCAGTTTGCCAGAATGAAATGGCCCGACTGCAGAAATAGCTGGAGCAACAGTTTTGGAGGTATTAATCATATCTCCCTCCTGACCCACTCTCCTCATTCTCACCAGGGTGGCTGTGCTGGGCAAGCAGGTTTTCTGCTCCCCTACTGACAGGGACTTTGTGAAGCTCCAGCCTGGCGCCTGCAGCCCCTCTTTAAGGCTCAGCAGCACTCCAGCAATGCGAAGGCAGCTGAGGTAATCGAGGAGTACAGATTTTACAGTATTGTCTGCAGTTCAGCAGCGAGCTGGTACATAAAGGGGCTGCTTTCATTCGTGGCCAGTGCTGGCAGAAGGCCTGCATTATGCCCTTTCATTTAAGACAAAGGCTCTCACACTGCAGTCTCCGGTGTGGAGAAATCTTTTGTACGGGCAGAGCCAGTGGGAGAAGGAGCCTTCTGGTCCCTGTGCTCCTTCTGCAGGGAGATTATAAAGAAAACCTCTTCCTTCTGCACATGGGCCAGATGAAGAACTGAAGCAATAATGCCTTTTTATCACAGTAATTACAGTGCCCATTGTTTTAATGACAGTGTTGTTGGGAAACAGGAATCGACCACAGTCCCAAGGAGTTGTTCCAGTGTACACAAATAAACGATTTTATTATATTGATGTCAGATTAGATGGACCACTCAGCCTTACTTATACTACCATTTTCCCCCACAGTTCTTTGTGCCTGTGTGTATTCATTTTATTTAACCAGATTATGCAAACTATCCGGTCTGGGAGGAGACAAAAGGCCACTTTCTCTGGAGAACTTCCTTTGGGACTGGCAACAACAGGCTGAGATGGGCAAGAGGGACCTCGTCTGACCACAGTGCTGCCTGCTCAGTGTGGTTATTTACAGGGGAACAATACTCTGCTCATAGAAAATGTGCTGAGAATGACTGTTTTCTGTTATTTCTCTAAACTGGACATCTCCAGCACACTCAAGCACACCTCTGTCTAGGCACTTACGGGTGTGCTACCAGCCAGAAATCCATAGAGAAGCTTCTACAGGCTGAAAAGACCTGGGTTTAAGCAAATTTGGTTTATAAAAGAAACAAAGAAAAACAGTGATAAAGAAAAATCTAGCTTTAGGGAATAAAACCGATGCTGGAATATGTTAATGGCAGTGAGGAGTGCTGGCAAGACATGGTGAGACATGTAAGAACATATCTGAGAAAGAAATCTCCAGGAAAGGGTCTTGATTTGGAGACTGTTTTGGTCACAGGGTGAGAATCTCAAATCTTCTGGGTGCAGTCCCTGGGGTGGGGAGCACAAGGTCGGTGTACGAGCTACCTCTCACACATAAAAAACTCAAGAAGTAACCACGTACTCAGAGTGAACTGGACTTTTTCTTTCGTGAATAGGGACAGATAGGAATCTGCAGAGGCCTCCACTCCCCTGGGATGGCAGGAAGCACCTCTGGCAATGTTCCCTGCTCTCCTCTGACTTAGGAGAGGGCCCACCTGGCAAGCTTTTGCTGGATGTTGGCTTTCAGATAGCCAAAGCTTGTCGCAGGGAGCCCCGTGTGGAGCAGTCTGTATGTGAAGACTTAATTTTCCCAAACTTGTCTGCAGGCCAAGGTAATGCAGATCACTGCTTTCTAAGAAAATTCGTGGAGCAGATTTCTGAGCCACTGACCTCAGTTTGTAACAGCTCTTGTAAAATTAGAGGAGTCACAAAGCCTGGGAGATGCTGTTGTAGCAGTGTAGGAAGAGGTCACTGGCAAACCCTTGCATAACTATCAGTAGGTTCATCTGGAATTGACTGCACGCAAAATCTGATACGGGAGAAAATCAGGAAATAATTAACAGATAGCAGCATAATTAATGCAATCAAGATGAGTTTATGGAAAATAAGTCCGGTCATAATGCTGTCTTCCTTAGGACAAGTGTGTCTGAGGAAGTTAACTTCACTGACATCAGATACCACCTCTGGATACTCCAGTTTTCAGTGAGAAGTTGAAATCCACACTGCAAAAAAGGCCTATGTAAAATTACTCTGAATTTAGGAAAAAAACCAGTGAGATTTGCAAGAGGAACCTCAAGAATCACAATACGAGATGAGTTCATCTCATCCTGTTGAGAAGGATTCTATATTCAGGTGCACAGAGAGTACCTTGGCCCAATGATGGAGTTAAACTGAAATGAAAAGTAGGGTCAGACACAGGGAAAGTGCTTTTAATATGGCAGATATCCATGTAAGAGAACAGTTCATCCACTTACATGGTGATTTATCTGTCTTGTATAAAAGTATCTCAAATTTTCAAAAGATGTGATGTCATTTGGATTATTTCTGCTGCCTCCTTGCTTTAACTACACCCTAAATGCACTGTGTTTGATAAGCCACGAGTTACAGCTCCACAGTGCAGGTGGGATCAAGGGAAAGCTGGTTTTCCACAGACCTCTGAGTCTGGGTAGCACTGGGAAGAGCCCATCTGCTGATCAAACCCAGCTCTGCTTGAATGATGTGACTTTGATTTACAAAAAAAAAAAAAACCCACCAATATTGCACTTGTGCAGCTTTCACCACAGATCCTCCACTCCTTAATTGCTTTTGACCTTCCCCACAAATGGAAAGGGCACCTTAGGATTTGGCTTATTAACCACTATAGCAGCAAGCCCTCGGGTAGTAATGGAGAGTAATTGATATCATTCCAAGCTCACAATAATTTGTGTTACTGGGAACAAATGTTGGGCAATTTCAGCCGAATTTAGCTCACAGATTGTACAGGGGAGGAGGGTGTTGGTTTGGTTGTGGTTTGTTGTGCTTTTTGGTTTTCTTTTTTCAATTGCCACCCTGAAATTAACAATCACAAATTTATTTGGGTCTACTTCTGTTACGACTTTTATTAGACTGAGCAAAGGGAACTGCATTCATTTTGCCATTTTCAGAGTACATGATTGGTAGCACATAGAAAAGCCAGGCAGCTTTTCCTGTGTAACATTCATAGATTTCAAAATTACAAATTCTTCAGCTTTCCAAAATTTCATTTTTGTTTATTCCAGGTCAAACACGTCAGGAACCCTACCTGACCCCATCCAGTAGCAATTTTTTAAAAATGAGAGTTAAAAAGTCTTTCCATTTGTAAGATTTTTCTGCATTTAAAGGCTCTTGTTTATAATTTGAAGTACTTTAACTTGAGCTCACAGCCACCAGATATTTCTACTCAGGAAGCTTTCATGACATGAAGAAGAAAAAGCTCAAATAACCACTTTTCTGCACAGTTAAAAAAAATCACCAAGACAGCAAACCATCATCTATAGCTTTGAAAAAGATGTGCTGCTGTACAATAATAAGTTTTTCGTGGCTCACAGTGGTCGAGGGACCAGCCAACCCAATCCTCAGCATGGAAACGAGACACTCAGAGTTTTGGGAGCAGCTCAGCAGCATTTCTGTGCTTTCTGGGAACTGACAGGGAACAAGGTGCCTACCTCGATTTGCAAGGAGCTGGTTTCAGGGTGGACACGCTGCCTGGATGCCAGGCTTTGCCTCAGGCAAGCCACACATGCAGGATGTGGTTTTTAACAAAACAAGGCTGGCTGCCAAGTGAGGACCGTGGTGTTTCATCTCTGGAGCATCTCTCTCTACCTCTCTCAGCAACACAGACCTTTGCTCGAGGTGCCTGTGAGTAAAACACATTTAATCCAACTGGGAAAGTGTTGTGGCTACTGCTGCAGCCAAGAAACCTTTGCTGCCCAAGGAGGCCTGGCCAGGGCAGCAGGGAATGAGCCCAGTTCACACACACACATCTTCACTCTCTGGACAACAGCAGAGCTGGATCCTGCCTCCAGTGGGCTAATAAGACCTGTCCTTATCTGGCATTTTTCCTTGAGGAGAGAGGAAAAATAACACTTATGTTTCCCAGTATGTGCAGGGAGAATTAAATGAAACGATGAAACGGAAAATTACTTTTTTTTCCCCAAGCTAGATTTTTTTTGTTTGTTTGTTTTTCTAAAATACCCACAACACTCCTTCAGTTTCATCCTTCTGGATCATTTAGGAAAACAGTGTGACAAAACAAAAACTATCCTTCAGAGCACCAACCCCCTACACTGCCAAGGCAGGAGAGCATTGTTCTTGATGCATCTAATTTTAATTTAACACTACCCTTCACCTTCACAGCAAATAATTTCACATACATGCTATAATTAGTGATGGGGAAACCTCAGCAGATTTTGAGTCTGGCTTCTGTTTAAAAAAGGAAAAATCTGGATGTTTTATCTAAACCTCATGAGGATAAAAACATAGGAAATTGGAAAACTCTTCATAAGAACGAGGTTTTTTGTAAGGCTACTTGCTTGTTTCAATGTCAGTCTGAGATGGAAACCAGAAATGACAGAACTTCCCTGGACATTTCTGAGCCATTATATGGAGACAGCTCTAAAAGAGAGATCTTAAAATGGAATTGAGTACAGACTTTAACTACTTTTTATTTTTCCTGATTCCTGGCCTAGACAAAACTCGTCCTAACCATATATATTTGAAATAATGTTGCAGAAATAATTTTCTTCACTTCAGTTTTACCACTAAGGCCGCAAAGTTTTCCACGAGAATGATGCTGCAAGCAAAAAATTGTTTTTAGGGAAGAAAACTAAATATTTGTGGAAGAAAATCACTTTTGTGGATAATTTCCATTTTCTGTTGTAGGAAAAAAAATCAAACTATCAAAACTATTGTGGAAGGTTCACTGTTACTCTTGAATAGGGAGGAAGATGGACAACAGCTTTCCAGAGAATGGAAAGATTTGCAGCCAAGTTCAGCAGAG
Organism: Daphoenositta chrysoptera; assembly: GCA_013397915.1. Taxonomy (NCBI): domain Eukaryota; kingdom Metazoa; phylum Chordata; class Aves; order Passeriformes; genus Daphoenositta; species Daphoenositta chrysoptera. The sequence continues at coordinate 298,268 of VZRO01001070.1, read as the reverse complement.
GTAGAGGTCTGGATCTTGGGAAGTGAGGATGGGGAAGAAAGAGGAGAGACACCAATGCCCACTTGCACTGAGAGCCTTTTGCCAGCAGGGTTGGCTGGGAAAGGGTGCTGTCAGGGTATCCTGCATCCTGCAGGCAGGATGTGAAATTGGCACAACCATCCCTGCTTGGAAGCTGCCAAGGCAAATAGTTTAGCTTTAGCTTTTCCAAAGGTGGGTTTTTTGGAAAAAACCTTCCCATTAAATTAAAAAA
>VZRO01001070.1:228457-297971 GCA_013397915.1 Daphoenositta chrysoptera | reverse complement strand
AAAAGAAGAAGAAGAAGAAATAAAGAAATAGATAATCTGGGTTTTTTCCTCCAGTTCAGTGCTTTTGGATGAGAAAACACCATTGCCACTCTCGTGCCACCTCTGCCCATCCCATTATCCCACACTGTAGTGCTAACTGGTGAGTCCTTTCTCCCCCTGCATGTCCTGTGTCCTCCTCCCCTTCCTCTCTGACAAACTGCAGCTTGTCACTGAGGCACTGACACCTCTCCAGCTCCTGCCACACCTCCAGATTTCATTTGCCTTCCACCCAGAAACATGCACAGCTCATCACCCCCAGCTCCCTCCCCTCCATGAGGCTCCTTGCTCAGCCTGCCCAGCACAACCAGCCCAGTCAGACCAGTCTTCCCATTCCCTCCTGCTCCTCCCTCCATCCAAACACTCTGCCAGCTGCTTCCTGCTCAGACTCAGACTACTCGGGGGTGGAAATCTCTTTTTTACTCCCTTTTACACCTACTGTGGTGAAGTCCCAATTTCTGGCTGGAGCCAGTAGGTGCTGCTGTGTTCAAACAATAAATAATAACCATTCCTAACCACAGTGAATTAAAAATAATCGTGTTTTGGCTCCTGAAACACCGAGTTGCTTTCACATTTGAATGCTGTCAGTGTAACCCATGTAGGTTTTTCAACAGTATTTGTTGTTCTGGCTGGTTAAAAACATTTCTCCTGAGCAGGGGGATACCAATCAATGCAGCTACACCACTAAGCAAATGCAGCTCCCTGCTCCGATCCATAACCTGAGGAGTTATTTCTGTATCCACTTACAGAGGAAAGTTGTTATAAAGAAATATGACTAATAGCAAACACAGGAGCCTTTTCCAATATTACAATTTTCACACATGGATGAGTTTGGGTGATTGTTCTTGGGCCATGGCACTGGAGCAAAACAGTCAGCAAGTGAACTTATGTAGTATTTTCCCTTTATTACTTTTATATGTGGAAAGTGTGTTCATCCACACAAACACATCCTCGCTGCAGACTCTTGGCTCCCCTCCACTGCTTCTCCATGCTGCTAATCGAGGGGGAGGCAGTGAGGAGCTACTTAGAAACAAAAAGCAGGTAGAACAGGGTAGAACAGGCAAGTGAAGCTCTATCCCATGGCCTCTGGACCCGTGAGACCATCAAGGGCTGCTGGTTTTAACTCCAGGTCTGCCAGTGCCCACCCTTGAGACTCCAAGCAGGACTCCATATATCTGTCAACATCTGTTTTCCTGCTTTTGGCTGTTTAGGTGGGAGAAGAGGCACCTTCAGTCCCACTGCTTCACAGAGCTCATCAGCACCAGGACCTTCTCCTTTCTTTCTAGGTCCACCTCTACTGTACTTCGATGGCCAGATAGCCCAAAGTGCTTCAACAGCTGTTTGGCCACCATGGAGCAGAAAGTTTCCCCATCCCAGATGTGCACTAAAGTCCTCTGGGGGAAGAGGTGCACCCCTGTGTTTGCACAGCACACGTCTCCAGGCCCTGCTGGCACCTCCCCAGCGAGTGGGCAGGACAGGCACTTTTCTGAAACCACCTCAGAAAACACCCAACTGCATAATTGTGCTCTTGCCTCAGAAAGAACGGAAAGCAGAGGCCTCAGATTTCACCACAAGCCTCGTATTATTAAATGCTTTAACCACACTTCTCTGCTTGCTGGGTGAGGAGTAGGTGGCTGATTTTCTCTCCTAACAAAAGTGGTTGATAGATGACAACATCTTTCCCTTCAAAACAGTGTCATTTCAGCAAGTGGCTGGTCCAAGGTGGAGCTGAGAGAGAGATGCAGAAATTATGTTGTCAGGCAGACGTGGCTGGACTTGGATCTTCCAGTTCCTCCCATTCCATTAGAAAACTGACTCACCCTCTAGTTGAAATATAGGATTTATATTATTTAGTAAACTTTAACAAGAAAAGATGCTGGGGAAGTGATCTCCAAGGTCTTTCAATGACTCCCTGAAGAAACCTTCGTCTCTCTGGTGACCATCCCAGGAAGCTTTGGGCAACCACACCTGTGATTCAGATGTTTATATTTCAGTGCTGGGGTGGATGCCCACAGAAAACAGGAAAACACTAGCTCCTAGCTAGGGAAACTGGTTAGGATGGGCATGTCCCAAATTCTATTCCAGCTCAAAATCCCAGAAAAGTGTTCTGGCCACCAGGGTTTGACTTCAGTGTGAGTCTTCTTTGACCATGTACTTTGAAAACCTTCACCTTTTCCACATGCCAGAGTAGTTTCCTGATTCAGCCCAGTTTCTAACCTACACCACTGCAGGAAAAAAAAAATCCTAAGTATATTTGCCAAGTATCATCTCAAAACACAGCAACAGAAGGCAAATGACCCTGTTAATTGACTTTTTCGTAACTTCCAAGGCCATCACAGGATTTTCTGGAACCCATCTGTGTCCTGGGGCAGAGCAGTACTGAGAAAATGTCCTGCTCTGTGACAGCCACATGGGCAACAAGGAGGTGGTGCCTCCAGACATTCCTCATTCCTTATGGAGCTGGTACCTGCATCATCCCAGGCATCATATCTGCTCTCAGTAGCTCACCAACCAATGCATCCTACACTTAAATCACTCATAAACACACAACATTCGTGGCATTAATGGAATTATTGGGACTAAAGTAAGAAAGAGAAGAAAAAAGAAAGAAAGAAAGAAAGAAAGAAAGAANTGAAATGGGAAGCTCCAGACATTTAAAATCAGCTGAAGGGGAAAAGAAAAAAAAAAAAAAAAAAAAAGAGAGAGGTCTAGTATAAGTGGGAGTCTGTCCTTGTCCTTTCCAGGAGGGCCTGTCTGAAGGGGTGAGAGCAGGTGGGCAGCCCTGGGTTCTCTCTGCAGCCACCACAGCAGGCACTGCTTGTTCACATCTGTCTGAGGAGCCCCACTGGGACCAGGCTCTGATTCCACAGAAAACTATGCTGTCATTTTAATTAAACTGCTTCATGCCAACAGCAACAAGTTATACTAATGAGAGCAGATGTATCCAGTAAACAGTGGCATGTTTCTATTTTAATCTACTTAAACCTAGATATATACTAATTCCTTAGTAAATACCTTAGTGGCCAGCAAAATGAGAAACAGATGATAAAAAAAGAAGTTTTCCTGTGACCCTTGAGATGTGGGTATAATGTTTGGCTTGGCATCATTAATCTTATGGTCAGAAGAGTACAGCTTCAGCATGTGTAATGTGAGAGAGGGCTGCTCACAACAAAGTTTCCTCTCTACAGTGCCCTCTGCAAACAGTATTTTCCACATTTTTCCCTTTTCCCTGTAATTAGCTTCCCTTTGGCCTGACACACTCTGAAAGCATTGCCAGCTGAAGAGACCTATCCATCTCCTCTCTTGAATAAAAACATGAGGTAATTGAGTGGAAGGTATTTAAGCAGAGTGAACTGTGAGGTATCACATGCCTCAAGATAACTGATTCTTAAAGAACAGCACCTTAAATAAATCCTTTTGAAATGGTCTCTCAGGCTGATGTGTAAATAATTAATTGCTCCCCAGTGTGTCAATAAAAATCAATCCTCTGACATGAGGCTAAATGAATGGGAATTTTGTCACCAAAATCAGTGGGGCTGGCATTTCACTGTGTGTAGCACAGGGCTCAAGACAAGGCTCTGCCTTTATATGACAAACTTTTGATGTCAGTATTTAACTGAAAAAAACAAGTTATGTGAAAAACAGAGGTGACTTTGATTGCCTCCTTCCTGTGTAGCCAATGGGAATCAGCTTTTGATAGTGAACTGATCAAAACACTCACTTCAAATAATGCATGCTATGAATTTAATTCTTTCTACAGCTAGTGAATCATTGGCAGATTGATCCTGATTCCTGGAAATGTCATTTTTAAGCAAGCTATGATTAGTGATTAGTATCACACAGTATTTTCTTGTCATCTGACTGTTTGTAAGCTGGAACCTTTAGGTATTTGGTATACAGATTTTGTAATTGCTAACTTCAATCACTAGGCTTATCCTCCCTGATTGGATGATGGGCAACTGAAAACAATGCCTTATCAAACGATAAAAGAAAACTTCCATCCCACATATAACTCTTGTGGGAAATTATGAACACGCAAATACCATGATGAATAATCAGAGTTGTTTGCATGGGAAAGAGTAACCAATTTGTCAAGCTGAAAGAAATGCTTTCAATAAAAAAACAAAAAATCATTGTGGTGTTTGAATGCCTGTTTGTGATTCAGCCCATGGAGAAACATCCCATGCAATCATACTCCATCCAGGGATTTCTACCCGGGGTCCAGCAGGACCCCAAATCTCACTATGGCTTTGCTGTCTGCTTTTATCTCCTCAGAATGACTCACTTAATGGCCCTTTACAACACGTAAAAACTGAAAAGAACTCGACAATATTGCAAGCAGTGAAGGTCAGGTATCAGAAAAAAACAGAGGAGTCAAAGTCTGACTGTACTTAATTTCATTAAGTTGTTTCCCATCTCCTGGGCAGACAAATGAGGTGAGTAAGAACCAGGCAAGCTGGGTTGTCTATTTATTGGTAGACTTGCACAATAGCTGCAATACAATGTGTTGAGACTGGCCATTTATTGGTTCACCAAAAGTTTGTGACAAGCCAGGGCTTATTCTGTGACAGATCCATTCCCAGCAGTTGTAACTTGACGTGTTTCTTCCTAGAAATGCTAAAAGGTGAGTTTATGTGAAGCTGCTTACTTAAACAAAAGTTTGGGGTGGCTTTTGGTTGCTGGTTTTTTTTGTGGGTTTTGTATGTTTTGTTGGTTGGTTGGATTTCTTTTTTTCCTTTACCATGATGGAGGACTCCTTGAGTTTCATTTTCAGATTTCAAATGGAAAGCTGAAGGCGTTAAATCATTCCTTGTGAGTGTTATCTTCTCTATGCCCACCAGGTTTGGGCTCAGCAAGGAATGAAACTTCACTGTCCTCATTTTGGCTAGGATAGAGTTAAATTTCTTCTTAGAACAAAACACAAGTCCTTGGAGAAAAAGGAGGATAAATATTTAAAACAACCTTTGAAAGTTAAGCACACAGAGGTGATTAACAAATAACAGGAATTGTGCTTGTTCTCTTTGCAGACCACTAAAAATTCTCCACTCACCAGGCTGGCACATTAACAAATAATATGATTTGTACCACTTTCTGAGCCTGTTCTACAGAACTGGAAAAAAGAACAACAGGGAGTCAAGGAAAACAACAGCAAGTAAAAACAATCATCTTCCCCACAGTACTTTCCATAAAAAGACTTCCTCCCCTCTAATATTATGGTAAACTACCTTGTTAATCCTCTTGCAGCCAATGAGCAGTTATTTTCCCCTCTTCTTCAAAATGAGTCTTTTTTCTTTTCTTTTTTAATGTACGTTATTAGGAATGAAGGAGCCACAAAAGCCACTTTCAGGTCCAGCCCTGTTCTGCTCACCCCTGCCTGCTGGCCAGCTGGGCTGTTCTGTAGCCAAACCCCATCAAGCTGCACCATCAAAGTGTCATCTTTAAGCAGACTCCCCCTGACAGAACACGATGAAATTACCACAGCATCAACACAGGTGCATTTACTTTGCCTGCCCTATAAATCTGGCCTGGAGGATGACTTGTATAAATAAAACGAATGATTTTGTACTTGTAAGGACTTGATAGGGGTCAGTGATTTGCTGAGCACGGGCAGAATTTCTCAGCACAGAATGGGTAAACCAGGAGGGCTTAATTCCAAGTGTTAGATTATCCAGGCGTGATGGCTTAATACGAGTGGGAGGAAGGCATAATACAGGGAATCATTACTTAGACACGTGCATTTATGAAATCATTACTGGGCTAAAGTAGTTCATTTGTCTGCCTTTTTCCAAAAACCTTTGGGTTGAGGAAGGCCAGCAGCGCATCCAGTAGTAGGAGCCCTGAATCCTGATCACCTATAATTGAGGATTTTCTGTTAACCACTCCATGCTCCTTCTGGAAAGGTGCCTGTCTCATTTCTGTCTCCAGGTGGACGAGAGATGCCAGAGGCATCTTGTCTCTGTCAGGTTCATTAGTGTGGCTCTGGGCTCTCAGGAAGTACTCGCTCCCGACTGAGTGATAGACTCTCTGAACCCCTTAATTTTCACAGCTTTGTGCTCTGCAAACTTTTATTTGAACAGGTCTTGCAGGGATTACTTGAGGCCTTGTCAATACTTCTTTTGTGACCAAAAGATAAGGCCTCCTCTCTCTGTGTGATTGGAAGAGTGCAGAGGCAAAGATTAAAAGGCTTAGTTTCCTTTCCTGCGAAAAGGAAAACCTGCAAGCCTCATTTTCTGCTGCCTTCCTGCAGCTGTATTGACGTAAAAGGCAAATTTTTGTAGGCAGCCATTTGCATCTGATGTTGAGAGGGAGAGAGGAGAGGGGCTCGTTGTCTGTGCACAGCCTTGGTCCTCAGGTTCGTGCCTCAGCTCCTCGGGGACATCTCTGCTCCGAGGCACTGCCCAGGCTGGAGCAGCACCCAGGAGCTGGGACTGAGAACAATCCTCCAGCGGGGTCCCACACACTCCACCCTCCCTCACCTTCAACACGAGCTGTCATCCTGGGGACACCAAGAGGAAAAGCCAAGCCCAGCCTGAACGAACACAATCCTTGGCACTGTCACACATTCTGGAACAACTTCGTACAGCACTGCCAACAGAAACATGAACCCTGTCTAAAGAGCCTTCTCCTCTTTTTATCCACGGTTAAGGCCTCCACTGCAGCCTCAGGTTTGAACAATATCTCTGGGAGTATTCAGGAGAGGGGTGTTCTTCCCAGATGACCTAATTTCCAGCTAATCTCCTGCCTGTCAACTGTTTCAGCTGAGGAAAATTTGGAAATTAACTTTGCTGTGGCAGAGATGAAGGACACCAGGAAAGGCTCTTCCCAAGTTGGCACAATGGCAGTGTTTGAGCAATATCACGGTCAGTAATTCTGAATAAGTCACATGAAGCACCCACTCATCACCAGTGTTAACATTTTTTGTTTAAGCCTGACCTCTAATGGGTTTTCTTTTATCTCTACCTTTTCAATAACACCATTTCCAGAAACTGTTGGACCCAGGATGATACACTACTCATTGCAAACCAGCCATCACACCAAAAGCACAGAGCCTGATCTCAGGAGGTTAGAGCAGCCAAGATGTTCATTTGAATGCTGTAATGAATTTGCCTCAACCTTGCTGGTTTTGTTTTCCACATTTTACCAATATTTGCAAAAAGCAAATCTATTTCGAACAGATAGCAAACAAATAATTCAGGACACCTTTGCAAAGTTTCAAAATTCATATTCATAACTGGAATCACACAGAACACAAATTCAAACTTCAGGAGTTACACTCGTCTAACTAGGGACTGGATCCTACCAGGGAAGTGACACACCTCATAAAAATAGCTCAAGATGCAAACTTTGAATATTAAATGCTCCCAGCAAATTGCTCTCCAAGAAGCTCTAGTGAAGAATGATTTCCAGAAGTGATTCAGCAAACAGCTCAAGAAAATTACAATCTCTTCACGGACAATTCACAAATGGAAGATATGGTTTGTTGAATGATATTCATTACAAATTATTCTTTCACCTGTATTTATCCCTGTAAAAATAATCAAGGCTCTCAGGTGGACCCTCTAACATTTACAGCACCTGTAATGCTCAGTGTCTGGAGGCTAAGCAATTTTATGCTGAACTTCTGCACAAAGTAATAAGAAATTATGCTAAATGTCTGAAGCAAGAAATGGTACAAGATTTCCCTTTTGTTCTTGTTTTTCCTTTTCACATCATGTAGCAATTAATGCACAAAGAGCAGTAATAGAAACTTAAATAAAATAATGTCAGCCTCAAGGACTGCATTTTTCAAGCAGTGCCTTTTTGGAGGGCAGGGAGTTTTTGCCTCTGTATGACAACACTGACATAAGCTGGACCAAGGGGTCATTTCTGTGGGTCTTTGTCCACACGATATGCATTTTAAAGTTTGTACCCAAGGAGCATGTTTATACAGCATGTCTTGAACAACAAAGTAGGTTAAAATTGCTTTTCAGAGGAAGCACCCAGTTCCTAGGGGCTGGATTGATTTCCAAAACAATAAGTTGCACAGGAGATCAGAGTGACTTCTCCAGAGCCTGCCCCACTTGTGTCCTGTAATAGCCTCACAAAATCCTGATGGAACACCAAAGAAAGGAGAAATGGGGAAATACAAGAGGTGTCATTTCCTTAGATGATGTGACATCATTTCCTGTTGCATTCTTCTGTCAGGTCAAAAGAACCCCGTTTACAAAAGAAAACAAAAAATTAGTTGGAAGGGTTGTTGTTGCTGCTGCTGTTGCTATTACTGCTACCATTTACTGTCTGTCCTGTGATAACTTGGTTTGTTTTTTTCCTCTTGTGGGAATGTTTGCACTTGGGGACCCTGTTCTGGAAGTACATTTATATCAAAAGGAAGCAAACATTATCTGCCATTCTCCTTCCTTGCGAGGTTGTTCCCTCACTGCTAAATCCCCTTGGGAAGCAAACAGAAGTTTCAGGATTACTGCAGCAAGTCCAGTCGAGGCTCCAGTGCTCAGCTGTGTTTGCTCACTGAGTCACAGCTTGGTCTGACTTGGGTGAGATGGAGCTGTGGAGACCTCTCCCAGCTCCTGCCCCAACCTGCCTCCTTGGAATATGCACTGTGGGAGCCCCTGAGCTGTAAACAAGGCATGTTTGCCAAGCTGGTGACAAGGGTGCTGCTCAGTGCTTGCTGCTATCCCTTTTTAATGTCCTGGGGCATGGAAGCCTGTGTGTGTGTGTGTGTGCATAAATCCTCCCCTCCCAGTTCACCACCTTTCACAGCCCAGAGCCCCAGTGCCCCTGCATTCACCGGAGAGAGGTTGGCACCTTCACAGAGTGACTGATCACACGAGCAGGAAGACACCCCGACAATGAGAGTCTTGCTCTGAAGGGGGAGCTAGGACAGTGGCTGGTGCTGCAAAGAGAACCTTGGCTGGCAAAGCAAATGTGCACTCAGGTTTAACAAGGGCTGTCAAACCAGAGACACCACTCCAGGTGCCCCAGCAGCTCTGATGTCTCTGACACAGAGGCCCTTTGCACAAAGCCTGCAGATAACACAAAGTCAGCTGTATTTTTCTTGTTTATGTAGGGCTTCTTTAATCTGTGTCTTCTTTTAGATTTTTTAAATTTAAAAAGCAGATAGTGTACCTGAAACATTTGCGGGTATTTTATACAACTTTGTAAATAATCCTAGACTCACCTTGCAGGCTGACAAATAAATGAGATTGCTTTCTTCTCTTTTCTTTAGGTGTACCTGACACAGGAATGAGGCAAAGATAGGGAGGAAGTGCCACTATGACCCAAAAAATTTTTGGGGAGTTGCATCAGGCTATTTGGGTGCCTGTTCTGATACATTGCAATGAGCTAGAAGCAGTAAGCAGTTGAAAGACAACAGTTGTCTCTGCAGAAAATCACTGAAACCATCACGAGATTGCACATCTAGAGGGAAACTCTGGAGCTGAGTGGAGTTTGGCACTCCCCCAAAATCACAGCAATGCTGCTTGGAAGGGACTGTGGAGATCTCTAGCACAGCCTTCCATTTGAACGAACATGATTGCCAACATAAGATGGCTTCAGCCAAGAGACTGTCAGGAAAAGGGTAATTATAAAAAAAGGAAAGGATAGTGGGAGGGAAGCCCTGAGAAGTGAAGAGTCAGAAACAGAGAGAATTTGGGATGAAGAAGGACATGAGAAACCTGACCTGCAATAAGCAGAGGGTTGGACTAGGTGACCTTTATAGGTGCCTTCCAATGCAAATATATATTCATATAGCTCTGTTTCCATGATATGTATTGCATAGACTTGAAGGCTGCCCTCCATAGAAGGGCCTCATGTCTTCTTCTGGAGTCTACAAACACTGAGACATCACATCCCTCTGTGCCCCAGATGGTGTTCTGTTTCCATGAGTTTCACCCACCATGGCATATCTGTCTGCTTCCTCATATCTTAAATTTTAGTTGTACTTTCCTTGGGCTGTGAATCAGTACAGCTCCTAAAACAATGAGAAACTGATCTTGAACCCGTGTTATCTGAGGCAACAGCACAGTGAGTGAGGACACTCACGCTGATTTGGAAGTAAATGAACTCATGCTTCCTCATTGCTCTCTCTGCAGTCATGAACCTCCCTCTCCCATGAACGTTTGAAACTTGGCAGCTCAGTTTTGCTTTGCTTGTTATTGGGAGTGATTGCCCTGGCAGGGATCCTGAACCAGCACACCACATGCAGTGGGACATTCTCTGCGTCTCGTTCAGAGCCTTAGGGAGCCAGGTTTCCACAAAAGAAATTGGGTTTGGAAATTCTTTACCCTCCAGTAGAGTGAATGCATGAATATTTCTGTTCCTGACCTGATTTTCCATCAGTTCCAGGGGGTATTTCAATTCTTTATTTCTCTTGATTAGTGGAGGAGAGACCTCTTTGCTTCACTGTTTCTTTTCCAAGTTCACCGGCTAGCTAGTTCCGAATGTCCTGGGTGTTTCCATGTTCCCTCCCCAGCAGTCCTTTCTGGAAGTTTCCCAGCTACAATCTTGATCCATTTTAAATAGCTAGTTACTCCCAGCTGGTTTCTCTACCACTCCCTTCTGAGGTCAGACCACCAGAAGTGAGAGGGGGTGGAAATCACTTCATTTGTCTCTCAGATCCTATTCCAAGAAAGAAGGAAGCTCTCCAGTCACAGACAACGATGCTTTGTGCTCACACGCTGGTTCCACTTGGTCACTGCCTTTCCCTGACTCACCTAATGACCTCACCTTGGCTTCCCTCAGGAGATGTCCCTCACTAGGAGGTTGGCAAGGATGTGGCTGAGACAAACTTCATGTTCTGGGGCTGTCCCTGTGTCTCTTGGTGTGATGTCTCCAACACCATATTCACAACAGTTCTGCAAGCAGACTGAGTTGAGGCATCCTCTTGACCCTCAGGGACAGAATTCCTGCCCTTCATGGATCCCACAACATCATGACAGCTATGAGCCATCCCCAGCTCTACCCTCATGGACCAGGCAAGCTCTGGTTTTTCCCAGCTGTGCTGCCAGAGCTCACCTGCAGCTTTCACCCATGTGAGAGTTCAGTTCCATTATTTTAGATGCAGCCAGGTAGAGGAACTTCTTCACGTAGTGACAAAGCTCTGTGAGGAGTATCAGAGAGAGAGAGAGAAACTGCAGACTGGACCCACTTCTTAGGGAAACTTGCTGCCTCCCTGGAGCCTGGGTTAAAGATGTGAAGAGAAAGTTCCCTAACCTGTTACAGCCTTCAGATTATTATCTGTTATTGATTTTTCAGATAGACAGCAATGAAGTGGCAACAAAACACCCAAAGGCAATCAAGAGAGATTTCAGAGCCTTGGGATGACTGGATAAGGGATCAGGAGCATAAGCAGTGCTCTTCTCTGCCCTTCCAGATGCAGGGTATGGTGAGGGAAAAAAACAGGAGGAGACAGAAGATCATTAACTGGGATGGTGGTGGATGGACTTAAGTCCAGTTGGTGGATGGTCCCAAGTGGTGTTCTCCAGGGCTCAGCTTAACGTATTTATCAATGATTTGGATAAGGGCATTGAGTGTCCTGTCAGTCAGCTTGCAAACACCAAGTTGGGTGGGAATGTTGATCTGCTGTGAGGTAGGAAGGCTCAGCAGACAGCCTGAGGCCAATTGTATGAGATTCAATAAGGCCAAGTGCTGAGTTCTGCTCTTGGGTCACAACAACCCCCTGTGGCACTCCAGGCTCGGGACGGAGTGGCTGAAAAACTGCCTGGTGGAAAAGGACCTGGAGGTGCTGGTCCACAGTGGCTGAACATGAGCCAGGTGTGCCCAGGTGGCCAAGTAGGCAAATGGCACCTGGCCTGTATCAGCAATAGTGTGGCCAGCAGGAGCAGGGCAGTGACTGTCCCTTGTGCTGGGCACTGGTCCAGCCACACCTCAAACCCTGTGTTCAGTTTTGTGCCCTTCACAAGAAGAAAGACATTGAGAGGTTGGAGTGAGTCCAGAGAAGGGAACAGAGCTGGTGAAGGGTCTGGAGCATGAGTCTTATGAGGAGAAGCCCATTAAAATATTAAGTGATAGTTGCTGTTTTATCAATAGAAACTGATTTAACAGTTACCTATTACTCATACATTATGGGGCACACACAATGAGGTATAAAGTGTTTGACCTTTCATTCGTGCAATTACAGCTCTGCTGGGAACATGAAATCGCTGGGAAAGGACCTCTGGCAGTCATCTGGTCCATCATGCTGCTCTGACACAGGATCAGCTTGACCTGAACCGTTCCTGGAGGTCATTCCTAAGGATCCCACACGACAGAGTCCCCAGCCTCCCCAGGCAATCTCGATTTAATTGAGAACTTCCTCAGCCGAAGCTTTAGCTGCCTGTTTGAGCTAAAGAGCTACAGCAGCTGAGGCGGCCTCACGCAGGTCCTCTGCCAGATGGGCACGTTCCCCTGTGGGTTATGTGGGTATCTCTTCAGCTGAAATCTCAGGAAATCGCCCTAAGAATCTGACAGAAAATGACCTGAATTAAAAACTCTCTGTAAAGGAGGGAGCTGTTTAGATGAATACAGAGCTATCCCTCTCCTTTTCTGGAGGGTGTTTAGATGTGACCCTTGAAATTCTGCTTGCCTGTGCACTTGATGTTTGATGAATGCTAAAGTACTTTGCTGAACTGAGCTCAAACATCCATGTTTGCCTTCCTTAACTAGTTGAAGCCACATTATTTAAAGGATTTGGACAGCACAGGAAACATTAAATCACTGGTCAATCAGTAACAGTAGAGTTAATTCCTGTGCTTGATATCCAAAATATAGGTGAGGGAAAGTGCAAATACAGTATTACCACAAGTGAGTCCTATTAAATCTTCACACCAGCCCAAAAAATGGGACAAAGCATTGGACACGTCCCTTTGATTTCACAGCAGACCATACATTAGGCCTCACTTTTCTGCCCAGAGTTATTTTAAAAGAAGATTCATCACCAAACACAGTATTCAGACTTAGAACTTTAGACTAAAAAAATAATGGAAGGCTTCATCCACAATGCCATGAAGCTGCCTCAGAAAACTTTCCAGAGCAGGAATGCTCTGCTTTGATTCTGACAAAGCTGAGGAATGTAAGATGGTGAGAGATGCAGCCACTTTGCAATGGTAATGAAGTGTTAGTAGGTATCACACAACGATTTTAAGTTCTTGTCAGGCTGGTCATGCAGCTTGGGTTGGGGTAAACTTGACTGTCCTGGTTCTATAAGTATCTGTGATACATCTTCGCAAAATAATAATATATGGGAAACAGGTAATTCTAACAGTGACATCCAGCTGAATTTTACTTGTTGCAGAAGAAATGAACTCTCTTACTGGTATCTGGCTGAGCAGGAACCTGAGGGCAGTCAGCTCTTCTCAGGACTGCCTGCACATTTGCTAGCTCCAAAGCTCTGGTGCTCAGAAACCAGACATCCACAAAGGCAAATGCAATTAATTCCACATAAGTTTCAGATCATTTGCTGGTTTATGCAGTGTTCCAGCCAGCTAAATTTGTCTCAATAATTTATGCATTTGCACCAGCAAGCAGCCTCCCTTATGAACCATCATCAACAATTGTCACTAGTCTTTTCACATATCCTTCAGTAACTAAATATAAATAAATCAGAGAACATGCTGTTGTGGTCCAGGCCACACTCTAATTAATGAATGGTGTTTTCAATGAATTACTTCTCTCTTTCAATATTGATTTAGGATGATTGCTGACCAGGGGATGCCTTAAAACATTTAGCTTCTAGCAGAGAACAGTGTCATTGTTTGGTGGTTTGGTTTTTTTTTAGAATGGAGTTCAGATACTGTATGTCACTATGATGTGGAAAACCCAAGGTCAAGTCAACTAGTTATGCCTGAGACAAAGAAAAAAAATTTTTTTTTCACCTGTGGAACATGTGCCACATACCATGGTTCATGTAAGTCCTAGAAGCTGCCAGGTAGTACAGAGGTGGTAAATTAGCCTGAACAGAACTGCTCCTAGAGAGCTGAATTAACGTGGACAATTCTATTTTATATCCACAGTGATGGATCAGGCACCAAGCGCTCCTTCATCCCAACCAGTGCCATAAGAACCAAAGATATGGTCACGCTTTTCACCATTCTCCTGCCTTCTCCATAAAATATACCAGCCAAAATCAGTCCATCACTGCAAAACAGCCCAGCCTGATGCAGTACAAATCGTGGTAGAAAACTATTTACCAAAATGCCTTCCAGGCCAGTGTAGCTTGAGGCGTGGTTTGTATGGGTACACTCCCACCCCTCTATTGGGAGCAAAACAATTACACTCAAAATAGCTCAGAAAGAGAGTGACAGAAAGTGAGGAGCTGCTTTTCACCAAGATGCAGTTACTGCCTGAAAATTCCTTAGATAAGACTGGAGTGGTTGCCAGTAGTGACTGCTCTAATTAGAAGCAAAACAATTTTCATTACCACCGCTTTGCTTCCCACAGCAGCCATGTCCTGGAGCAGTCACTGTTTTAGCCTTACTGTCCTTTGCTGTAAAAGTCACCTCTACTCTGCAAATGTCCTGCTCAGGCCACGCAGACAAACATCCTCTCCATCATTTTACAGGGCAGCTGCAATTCCACGTGAACACTGGTGCTCGGCCTGCACCAGGTCTCCTTTCCCATGCAACCTTCTCCCTCCTGCAGGGAAATGAGATTTCAGGTACCAGCTCTGGAACTCCAGCCTGGTTCAAAGGCAAGCCATACTCCTTTTGGCCTGTGCACCAGGTCTCCTTTCCCATGCAACCTTCTCCCTCCTGCAGGGAAATGAGATTTCAGGTACCAGCTCTGGAACTCCAGCCTGGTTCAAAGGCAAGCCATACTCCTTTTGGCCTGTGCACCAGGTCTCCTTTCCCATGCAACCTTCTCCCTCCTGCAGGGAAATGAGATTTCAGGTACCAGCTCTGGAACTCCAGCCTGGTTCAAAGGCAAGCCATACTCCTTTTGGCCTGTGCACCATGACCCCTCTCCTGATCTATGTGGAACAGATACTCTGTAGTCAAATGCTGTTTGTGCCTTCTCTGTACGTTGTGGGGTAAGGCTTCTGGAACCAGAGTTTTATTGCATCAAAGCTGACACAGATTTTTGCTCCCATCTTCCACTGACTTGTCACTTCCACAGCCCTAAAGGGTTAAAAGGAGGAAAGGTTTTGTCTCTGAAGAAGCTGGAAATGCCTGATCTCCCACAGACAACAAATCTGGGGAAAAAAATAGTAGACTATCACTATTCTCAGCACAGAGGATTCAAAGCAAAAAGCTGGCAGCATGTGTGCACAGAGGAGAGGACATTCAGTGTGTGAGTGCCAGGGAATGCAGTATCTCGCTTCCAGAGCAAAATCAGCTTATGTTTGAAGCATGACATGAGCACATCCCTCACTGAGGGCTAGCTGCTTTGCATGCCGTGGAGAAATTACCATGGCTCTCAAGCTGACATGACGGCTTGTGCAGCAGAATGCTGCTCTTAAGCAGCAGGCACAGCTAGTCAGCATCTGCTGGCTGAAGAACAAGCAGAAGCCCTCACTCCACGCTGCAGAGCACTGGACCTGAGCTGAGAGGTACCAGTCGCTGCAGTGAGAGCCCAACTCACACTGGTCATTTAGGATGTTCACAGTTTGCTTTGAAATTATTTAATCTGCACAGCTGCCACCAAAGCTGGTTCTTCCTTCCCCTTCACCTCCAGCTGCACATTCCTGCCTCCTCCCCTGCACTCAGCAGATGATGAGCTGGCTCTCAGGCCTGAGACATCCAAAAAGCAACCACGTTATTGTGTCAGTGGGGTCAATAAGGTGGTGTAAGCGCATGGCTGCAGGGGGATGAGTCTGAAGGGGTGAAGCAGAATACCATTTCCACCCCTGGAAGTGTTCAAGGCCAAGTTGGATGAGGCCCTGAGCAACTTAATCTAGTGGGTGGCACCCCTGCCCATGGAGGTGGGGGGTTGGAACTGGATTATATTTAAGGTCCCTTCCAACCGAAACCATTCTCTAATTCTGTGGTAATTCTTTGATTCCCCTTTCAGTAGCTGTGAAGACTTAGATCAAATCTGACCAGCCAGGAGGGGTCAGACCCACGATCAATCTCTGAGCTCATTGCAGAGTCTGCAGGACCCTGGGAGCCTGTGGGTAAGTGCACCTAATTTCACAAGACAAAGACTTGTGCTCTGCAAGCACTGACTGCTCCAGCATTCAGGCTGGGGAAGTTTCCTCCTCAAAGATCCCAATTCAACCTTGTTCATCAAGTGCACAATGAGATACAAGGTACTTGAAACAATAAAATGAAAAGGATTGAGTCTTACATCCCACCAGCCAGAAAGGTTTACACTGTAAAGTTAGCTTAGCTCTTCTGTCATTAGAAAATATTTTCCACACTTGCTGTTTCCACTGATGTTTGCAGCAGCACCATACTGATTGCTCCATCAAACACAGTCCAGAAGAGCAGCCAGGTCAGCACAGCAGCAGAGGTGATGTTTTCCATCACCCCTTCCCTTTCCTGTTCTGAGTGAACTCAAGCACACAGTCTCACGTTGCAGTCACAATGTGCTTCTCATTTTGTCAGGGGAAGTCTATTCCTGTAATCAGTTTGGAGAAAGCCTGATGATGCAGCTCTCAGAGAGAGATCACAAGCTCACAATCTCTGGTCGGGTTCAGGCCAGGTGTTTGCAGTGGCATGTTCAGCAACCAGATCCTGAAAATTCCTTTGGATGTCTGAGATAAATAGAAGTGATGGTTTGAGTCCTCATCAGGTCAAAGGGTTAAATGTATCCCTGTGAAACAGCTCTCATCCCTTAAGGATGCAGTCTACAGTGCCTTATACAGATCTTCCAGATCTGTCAAGTGATTACACCCTTCTTTACAAGGAGTAAAGTCATCCATTGTGATATAAAACTCCAAAGATGCATTTCCCATCTTTGCTCCTATTTGTTATTTGAGACACTGGACTCCTCGTGATACTTCAACCCTGCCTCACAAATCATTCTAAAGGATGTTTTAATATCTTTTCCACAAATCTGCATAGACATCCTCTCTGACACTTTATTAAAGCCAGTAAGCACATGCCTATAATGAAGAACTGCTGCAACAGCACTTGGCTTTTTGACCAGGGTATCAATTCTCCCTTTGTGCCCAGGGAAAGGGGGTATTTATTTAATTGTGCTTCCCTCTCCTGGGCTCTGCAGTTCGTGCTGTTCCCAGTCATGCTTCACAGCGTCCGGAGGATGTCAGCTTTGTCACTAATATTCCAGGAGCTGAACCTTGTCGGGATCAGCCAAGGATTTCATCAGCACAAGGTCAGTGCAGACACCTCCCTTCCTGTGGGAAACTGCTGTGACGCAGCTCCCCGGCCTGCTGCTCTGCAGCACTTTCTGGAAACTGTCTTCTTTTCAAGTCTGAGTGGGGCTATCAGAGATCAAATCACAGCCACTGGAGCACAAGGCCGTGAGCATCACACACTGCTGAAGCACCAGAAGTGCAAAGCCGTGCCCACGCACGGGCTCGCTGGGCTGAGGTCAGCAGTGTGCCTTGGCAGCGTGTGAGAGGATCCGAGCACAGGCAGGCAAAAGGACTGGAGGAGAAGAATTCCTGCTGGCAGTCCCCTTCAGGAGGTACACATGCACAGGAATTGGTGCAGCATGCAGAAATGTGTCCGTACTGAACAGGCAGACAAGCACATAAAGATACAGCATCGACCCAGACAGCGTCCTGGGCAATTACTGACATGTTTTTCCATGCTACGCTGTGGTTTCTTTGGAAGTTAGTTTTTTCAGCCCTGCAAGAAGACAGAAAGTCCTTTCAGCAACGAGCCCTGAACAGTGTGTTTTCTAGCATGTTGTTTACATCCTGGGGTTCCTGTCTATCCCAAAATCCTGTCTTGTCATAAGGCAGTAAGAGCAAGTCAGAACCTCAAAAAGAACACTGTTTTTTGGGTTGCCAAAGTGTAATGTTAAACCAAGAAACTAATAAAAAACCCCTCACCTGTGAAAATCAGCACTTTCTGATTCAACACACCTGTTTCCCAAGCTTAATTTTTGTTTCATGTATGCTGAATTCCCTCACAGTAACACTATGTGGGACACACGATGAGATGCTGCTTCTGAGTTTAATTGCAGCACAAAAGGTTGTAGATGCCCCATCCCCTGGATTATGTTTAAGGTCCCTTCCAACCCCAACCATTCTGTGATTCTACAAACCCAGAATTGTGACCAATGTGCACACTCTCCACACAGCATCTGTTCGATTTACAGCCTCCAGTACATGTTTACTCCTGC
Source organism: Daphoenositta chrysoptera (assembly GCA_013397915.1). Classification (NCBI taxonomy): domain Eukaryota; kingdom Metazoa; phylum Chordata; class Aves; order Passeriformes; genus Daphoenositta; species Daphoenositta chrysoptera. The sequence continues at coordinate 279,689 of VZRO01001070.1, read as the reverse complement.
CAGCTCTGCAGTGAGATAGCAAGAGCCATTCTGCTCAACTCATGCCTCTTCAATAGCATCATCATGACAGCAGGTTTCTTAATTGGCAGCAAAAGAAAGAGAGATCACAGCCCAGTCTTCGGAGCCCAGATTGATTTTGTGAGGCTGAAATTTCAGGTAGTAATTAAAAAAAAAGAAATCAACCCCAAGTGCTTCATTTAGTGGCCAGTATAATTTGTTTCCAACATCATTCAATAGCAAACAGGACATACAAGAACACAATTTTCATGGAATGGCTTAAGATGACAGAACTAGGTCTTTAAATGAATGGTCATGTTATATCAAGGGATGCAAAGCATTTGAATGAGAATGTGTGCCTTCCTAAGAAAAATAATAGGAGTAAAACTGGAAGATAATGAAGCAGAAAATAGGAAAATAAAACAACACAAAAGACTCTAAAAACAAAATTGCAGATGGCTGTACTGTGGGACCTTCTCCTGAGCCAAAAAGGCCTTATTCCAGAAGAATACATTCAGCAAAACAAACCCCAGCAAAGATGAATAGGGCAAGGTATTCACAAAGAAGGGATTTATGGGAGATGGAGTTATCCCGGCTTCTATCTATCCCCTTCAAATAGGAGTCAATATACAGGCAATTGCTTAGCTTTAACAGCCTGAGTCTGTTGAACTAGTTGCCACTGAATGGTTTTGAAGGTCACGTCTTAATCTCTAACATGTCTGAAAGAGAAGCTTTCATTTATATATTTGCTCAAATCACTTGGCCATACGGCTTTGATCTAAGCTGACATTTCTAGCAATTTGCCAGGGTTTTTTAATATATGATATTGAAAAACCACCACCAAAATGTTTAAAAATAGGCTGAAACAAATCTTTTTATTAATGCTTGGAGAAAAGGAACATTTCTACATTTCCAATGCTGTGCTCATGCACTGCACTAAAATTGATAAATGGTTTAGAAATGTCAACTTGTATATCCAAGAGGATGATAAAATGAGGATAATATTTAGCTAACAATGACCTCATAATTGTTCCCTACTAATGAGAGGGTAAAATCTTTGTCACATGCACATTAACAATAATAGCTGCCTTACACATGAGCCACTGGTAACAGACTTGTTTTTCTGGATGTTTCTTTTTAAAAGCCCCTTGGAAGAAGATCCAAGATGTCCTGGTGCTCACAGGTCACACAGGAAAAACCCACGTCTCTCAAACACATCACCACCCTCTCTCTTTTGACTTTGTGGCACCCTGGACTTGTGAGCATTGCTGGATTTTCTGTTTCCCCAGGTCTGACAGGTCGGCTCCTCCCCGAGCCGTTCCCGGAGCTGTCAGAGCTGTCAGATTAGACAAGGACTCTGTCAGGGGGCCCTGACACTCGGGAATGAGTGACTTTCAGGCACTCGTGGCATCATATCTGATGACAGACTATCTGACTTATCCTCATGTCTCTCCACCCACACCTAACAACAAGTTTGCAGTGAAGGCCACCCACACATGCGCTGACATGCAGGTGGGGTGGCCGATACCAGCCCAGGATGCAAGTGTGCAATCAGGAAAACTCCAGCATGACCAAAACAAGTCACACCACCTGCAATCCACCCAGGAAGACCATGATTTTTACATGAATCATTGTGATGCATTTTGAACTGCACTTAGGTGTTTCTTAGTTTGGGTCTGCTTGGATTCTCTTTTTCCAGCCTTAAATGTTTATTGATATGAGGCAGCATCCAAGGTACACTGAGTTCCTCTCATTGCAGATTAAAACTACTGCAGCTCTGATTTATTCTGTCTAAACTCTACTTGAGTTTCTGTGCTTAAAATTTTCCATTGCTGATTTTAAGCCTTTGAAACACATTTGAGACAGCCATTATGAAACACAAGGCATAGGGACAAACACTGAAGGATATGAATGTGGCTGCAGTTTGCACCTGGAAAATCACATCATAATAAAGCCACCCCTAAAGAGAGCTAAAGAGGCAGGATAAATACGTTTGAACCACATCAGACCAATGCAGAAATAAAAGCTTAAGCTGTAATTTTCCTCTGTGAAAAGATTGACTCTTGGATAGAGAACAAGAATAGGAATCACCGGCCCAAACAATCTATGCAAAATGTATGATCAATTTAAAATAGAGAGAAGGAAGGGGGGATTACATGGAGTGATGGAAGGCTCACTACAGAAATTGCTGTTATTTCCTCTGTGATACTTGGGAAGGTGGCTATAAACCCCACTTACTTCTCTTAAAGCAAGATGCAATTTGTACCTCTCATGGTTGTGGTGTCAGGGTGAGGTACCTGCAAAATATTGACCAGAGGACTCTGCAACTGTTACAGAGATTCAGAGACAAAGCATCTGCCATCCATTATCATGGTCTCAGGTGTCTGTATTTGTCCTTTAAAACAGCTGTTTGAGCTTTTAAATCAAAAAAGCTGAACTCTGCACAAACTTAGAGCCTGATTTTTGTTCTAATATACTTGTGCTAGGTAAGCCCCAGGACAGATAGGTAGGATAGGTAGATAGATAGATAGATAGATAGATAGATAGATAGATGTCAAAAGACAATGAATGAATACTTAATTAAGCAAGTAATGAACCTAATAGAAAAGCCTGTATACTTTACCCTTTATACACCCTATATGTGCACACTAAATGTGTGTATGCACTTAATTGTGTGTGAGTATATGCACAAAAACACACCCACACTAAAATAAGATGCTGTTTAATACTGATTGACACAAAAACTATCACCCATTTCCTCCCCAAACTGTGTTAACTGCAGCAGGTTGGGCTGCAAAGATAGCAAAACACTATTTTCAGCTCTCTTTGCAACTTCTTATGTTACTGAAATGTCTAACTTAAGTGGAAAATCAGATGGGTTTGGAAATTTGCCAAAACCAGTTGCCAGCTCAGTATATCTCTAATACTTGGCATCCTCTAAATATAGGCCTTTTATTCTGGAAGAAGCAAGAGCTGAGGATGCTATTCTGCTTCTCGGAGCAGTGGTTTCATTTTCCCTTCTGAGACCCACAGTTCAAACTGAGGGAGAAACAAAGGAACTGCTGTTCTCCCTATTCAAATTAATTTATTTAATAAACAACGCAATAATTTCTTCTTTGTTACAGGGAATTTTTTCAGGGTCTTTATTTTGGAAAGAGCTTCTCCAGAGGAATTGCCAGGGGCCCATCTAGTCCGGTATCCTGTCTCTGACAGTAGCTAATGCCACGAACAGTTATGGAATAACCTATTTATAAGGGAAGTTTCTTCGCCCTGAGGAGTTTGAGGTTGCCTGTGCCTGGAAGCATGCAAGTTTATAATGCTTATTTTTATCCGTTCACATATAACCACAGACGGTCTCGCCAGCTCTATCCAGTTCTACTCCTTCCTGCTGGGCTCTCTGGCTCAGTGATGCCTAATGGCAGCCGTTCCCCACAGGTTCCTCCTGCTCTGCATCTCTGTGGGGCTCAGTGGATAAATTTGCCATGTATCACCTTTCAGAGTTACTGGAAGCTCCTGTCTGACGAGCAGGGGGAGCAGCAAAGCCTGATTTACGTTCTCTGCACCATTTGATAGAGGGTGTGGGTGCTTTTTAGAGGGTTTTTTTTTCTTTTTTTACTCTTAGCATGTTATCTTTCATTTCTCCATCCCACACTTCTAATTTTTCACAGTCTCTTTTTGAAGACGGCTTGCATTTCTCTTATCCCCTCTGTAGTTCTTCTTTTTCTCCAGTACATTTTTTTAAAATGTAGGATTGGAAGGGCCTGGGAAATTAGTCAAAAAATCCATCAACCTCTGTCTTAAAACTGGTCTGCAGCTTTCACTCTCTCACTACTGCAGGCTCTCACAGCTCCAGCGGGTGGAAACCCTCAGCTGCAATGTGGTGACCATTCACCGTGGGCCAGCTCACGCCTGTGTGTCCTTGTGATCATCCAAGAGGTTTTCCACCCCCAGCTCCGCATGTGGCTGATGCAGAGGGCACTCAGCATCCTTCACACGGTCTGCTTGAACTGAAGAAAGGGATGCTTTTCTCCTCTCTTGCTGAAAGATGCCTGTGAAATGCTGAAACACTCACAAGGTGGTATCCTAAGGACCTTCTGTGCCAGTATTTATACATCCTCGAGTTTTATTTGCTCTCCTAACCAACCTTTCTCAGTGTGCAGGAAATGCCACACCGACTCCCACAAGTGTCTTCCTGGGCAGTGACAGCTGACCACACATCCAGCAGAGAGAGCAAATCTTCTGCACCCAAACTTCTCAAATCCCTTCCCAAACAGACCTAGTCCAAGCTGGGATTGATGTCTCAACTTGTATCAGTGGCATGAACACAACACAGATGGTACCTTCACCTCCTGGGGTTTCAAGCAACCTGGTGCTGCCAGCACCTGCCAGGGAAGCTGTTTGTTCCCCAGAGGGCACCATGGATAAATGTTTTCCAGCACACCAGTGAGGCTTCAGCTCTTTTTCTCACCGAAGGCTGGTTGTTTCCAAGTGGCTTCAACTCACTGACACCCTGATTTCTAAAGCCCCAGCATTCCTCCTGCCAAGCCAGCCAGCAGAAAGCAGTGGGATGGACAGCCCTTGTGCTTCCTACAAGGAGAGACTGTCACACGGGACGTGGCTGACTGGAGATACCACCTCACATCTGGAGGCAAGAATGGAAAAGCCAAAGTCCCCAGAGGGGACTCAGCAGACCAGAGTTACTTACACTGTTCCCTTGGTGTCTACCAGGTCCCATGGGATGTGCAGCCCTCCCACCCCATGGGCTAAAGGAGAGGGAAGGGTGGGTCTGCCATGGGCAGAGGAGGACAGGGAGCCTCAGGTGTGGCAGGAGGTGGCTGCATGGGAGCAGAGGGAAACCCAGACTGCAGCCACACAGAGGAGAAGTGAGAGAAGGGAGAAGGGGAACTGCCTGCACGGATGCTCTGCTGCATTAACGGGCTGGAAATGAGCAGGGACAGCTCTGCCAGAGGGGACACACAAGGGAAACTTGCTCCAGCTCACATCATGAGAATAGGGAAAGAACGCCAGCCACAGAAGAGGACTTTTATCTTGGTGCTTTGTCCTTTGCTCTTCATTAGCAGGAAGCTCCCATTTGTGAAATTAAATCTTCAGGAAAACTTCAGGGCCCCAGCCTTGCTAATGCCTCTTCTAAACACCAGGCAGCAGTATCCAGAAAGCCTGAACACTCCAAAGGCCAATCTTTATCAAATATCTTGATTAGCAAACGCATGCATGAAACAGCTGCATGATGCCTGTAGGGTGGAGGCAGTCCTACAGCTGGAGATGGACTGGGGGACAGCAAGGAACAATGTCACAATCAAAGGAGGGTTTGATGGATGGAGAGGCAAATTTTACACAGACAGGGGAAAGAACTGAGCTTTCTTAGCTGTGCCAGTGGTGGAAGGGAAGATACCAAAGAAAAGCAGGACAGAAATGAACAAAGCAAATAATTAGGCAAATTAAATATTTGTCTTCTTTGCATTATGATATGCTGAGGCAGTCAGTAGTAGAGGATCTCACTAAAGGTCAGCCTGCTCAGGGAAAGCAGTCAACTCCTTTCTTCACAGAGCCAGAAAAAGGCAGCCTGAAGCAGCTCCACCTGAACCATCCCAAACAGATGTGCATCTAACCGGGGTTAAAATCCCAGGGCTGGAGAGTCCACCCTCTCCCCAGACAATCCATTTCAGCATTCCACGCATCACTTCGAGAAGGCTTTTTCTAGCATTTAAGCTCTGTTTGTCCTTGCTATAATTTCAAGACTCTTCTCCAATCCCCTGCAAACACAGGGAACAGCTGACTCTGGCTGTCTCTGCAGTCACCTTTTACACTTAGGGATTTAGTTATTGCATCTCCACTTTTATCACTCTCCCTATCCAAGGCTTGTGAAAGGACCCTGTTACCACAGAAGCTGACAGTCTCACATCTCTAATGGTGTCACTCTATAAAAAACACCCTTCTGAGCAAGCCAAGGCCAGGCCACCATTCTGTTTATGGTCTAAATCCTGAATCCTGCGTGACTTTCCCAAGGTCAGATGACAAGGCTCCAAGAGGAGGAAGCTGCATCTCCCACTCCCTCTCTCTTCCAAGCCTACCCACTGGGCTCTCCTCCTCCTGTTCCAGGCTGCAGGGTGAGAACTGAGTGCTGCAGGCTGTGTTCCTCAAAATGACTCACTTTCGCAGTGTTTTCATAATGTGGAGAAGAAGGTGACTCAGAAACTGCTCCTCGATAAATAAATCATGGGTTGCTCGCAAGGGGTGAGCTACAAAAGGACAGTGTGAGTCTTTCCAACGCTGTGCGAGCAGCTTGTGTTGTACCTCCCGACCACTTCATGGCTGGAGCCTCTCCAGCATCTGCCAGACTGTTTCAGATAATCTGCCTGCTTTATCTCAGGATTGGTGTTATGAGATTGTCTGGGGGCCTTGTCCAAAAGGAAAGCCCCCGATTTATAAACACATAATAATAAACGGCCTCTCCCCAGCTCTGTCTTGAGGCAGCAGGTCCGAGAGGTGTGATTTTGCAGACAGGGAATGAGGCCCAGGGAGATTTGGTGATCTGCCAAGAATCACACAGGAAAGCCATGTCAGCTCAAGGAATTAAACCACACTCTGCTGAGCCTCAGCCTGACTGTGTGCCTGAGCCCAGCTCCTGACTGTTCCTGCAGCGATGGTTCCTGCTGAGAGTGCATAGCTCAGAAGCTGTCCATGGATCTTTACCAGAATGGAGATCAAGTTAAAATATTTGGAACTGGTTCTCCAGCACACTAACCTGAGTTCAAGCATTTGGGTTTTAACCTTTCCATATAAAAAGAGAGGTCCTTTCAAAAGTAAAAAAAAAAAAAAGCAATTTTTGGAAAACAGAACTCACACACAGAAGCTCAGGGTACTTTTTAAGTCTCTTTGATTCACTGGGCTTACAGGACATGGGGAGCCTGAAAGTCCCTAAACTCTGAAGCTCTGGGGCAGCCCAAGGAATTTAGGCTGTTTGTGGAGTGAGATGGGAACACTTCTCTATTCAAACACCCAACTTCTTAACCTGTCCCGAAGAGCAGCTTGGACACACACAGACATCCTTACCAGATGCTTGTTTCCATGGAAGGAAAATCCAGGCCTGAGGCCAAGACACACACCTGATCTAGAAGATGAGAAAACCAGGGTCAAGGGAGGTTCTTAAGTACAGAATATAAATGGGCCTCAAAAAAAAAAAAATCTTGAAGAGATGAAAATCTCAAGTTGTCTTGGTTTTACACTGGCTAGTCCCTCTTTCTTTTACCTTCTACTTCCACTCCATGGGAAACCTTGAACTCTAACTTGGCCCCGTTTTTAGATATTTTTTCCTGTGAAGCTTCCATTTCTAGTGAGCTCTGCTTATCAGCCCATTTTCACCATCCTGATAAGCAAAGCTCATTTAAACAGTATTAGTGCCACACTGCATGATCATATACCAGAGGCCCTAGAAGAGAAGCTGAAAGGAAGAGCTCTACAGGCATGAAGCTCCATTTGCAGTGACCAGGAAAGCAGATCTCAATTCACCTGAGAAGGTGCTTGGTGCATTTTATGTTATCCCAAATTGTAGTATTTTATTTACCTTCTTCATCAGCTCAGGGATCTGTAAACAACCGCTATATGTTTGGAAGAGAATATTGATGCCATTTTGCAGGTGACAGGTTTAATAGTTAATAAATTTGATTCAGGAACTGACAGCTGCAGTTTAGAGCTGGAAGAGATTTGATTTAATAAGAGTGCAGTAGGCAATTTGGTTAATGCAGGGAGGAATTTGGTTTGCAACCGATCCCTTCCCTTAGCAAAAGGCAGCAGCGCCTGTGTTTCAGTGCCCTGAACTAATTACTCTCTACACTCCATTTCTGCATATGAGATCTGTATTTCCCGATTAATAAACATCTCATACTGCTCACTTGACTCCTTTGGTGTGTCAAGTGTCTGCAGCATTTCTGAATTGAGAGCAGAGTCCTCCAGCACCTCACAAGTGAGTGGCAGAGTGACCAACTCACCCAACGCAGATGCCTTGAAATCCATGCAGCAAAAACGCCAAGGTTGGAAAGGGAGGAGGGAGCTCTTGAACCCTACACATCTGAAAACAGGAAAGTAAAAGGGGAGGAAGGAGCTTTTCCTCCTGAAGGAAAAAAATCAAGATTTATGAAAGGAAGGGGACTATTTCAACTCGTCCTAGGCCCTACATGCAATATATATTGTGGGGCTGTCTGGAGGCTGTCTCTTATACAAGGAGGGGGATTTTTGGTAGCCCTAAGTAGGTACATTTGTTGTAGCTGTCTTTTGCTAAAGCCAAGTTAGGGACTTCTGGTGCAAAACGCTTCCTCCCAAAACACCTGATTTGTATCCCTTAGACCACCATGACTGTGATATCAGTGTACACTTTACACCTTGCTTTTTAAAGCTCTAATCTATTTGTCAAATGTGTCTTCTTTCCTTACCCCACATGAGACATCTATCAGACACCTCTGAATTCCACTTTTCCAAGTGAAATTATAAGCCTAACACGCTTGGTGTTTCTTCACAGCCTGGAATAGTTCTATCCAGTTTGGTGTTCATGGACATCCCCTGTCCTGGACCAAATCAGGGTGGACATTTTCATTTTTCTGACAAAATAAGCACTTAATTCTGTGTTTACATTACATTAATTCTGTTAAAATCAAAAACTTTTTTTTTTCTAGTTTCCTTTCTTCTCAACCCTCTTCCCCCCTGCTTCTCCTTCAGGAAATGGCACCTTCTGAGAAGCTATAAAAGGGAAAGTTTATTTTTTGAGTGGATGTATAGAAAATATGATTATATATTTATCTCTTTTTCTTCTCTCCCTCCAGTAAGGAAATGCAACGTGACCTCAAAACACCCAGATACAATCCATGGTGACAAACTCTGCAGAGAGCCCAGCAGTGGGAAACATCTGAAAGCGAGAGGATTGTGGGGTCTCACGTGAGCTCACTCTCCACAGGAAAGGTGGAGACAGTGTCCATCCCACATGAAGGGAGGGAAGGTGTGGCAGGTGAGAACCGAGTCCTGCTGGGAGGAAAGGTGCCAAATTTGCAGCATGAGCAAAGGCTGCCTTTGGTTGATGTGATGAGCACTGTTACTGCATGACTGTGGATGGATTCAGTCCTTTGCACGTGCCCCAGCTCTGCCTCCACGTTTAATTTATGCAGGATGCAAATCCACCCTCTTGCCTTCAGCAGTGCCCTGGCTTATGCACGCCTGGTCTGATTAACCTCAATAAATCTGTGGAGGGGAAGGGGTTAACGTCTTCATTTGCAATTTGGTTCCACTGCTGATGCACCAGCAGGAATTGAGTCCACTGACACTCGCTCTCTCTCCAAATCATATTAGTCTTTCAGGCTCCACGGGGAGAAGAGAAAAAAATAAAAAAGAATGCAAAACCCCCAGAGCCTGGTCAGGCAGCACTTACAATCTAGTTAGAATGGTTTAAAGCCTTACCCCCCCTCAGCTGTGAAGCAATACTTGGATTTACTTGGCTGCAGAGGCTCATCTGCTGTGTCCTCACCACGGACCCCAGCCCTGCAATTAATTGTGCACTGGCTGACTGCTCTCCCTCCTGGAAACCTGTGACCCACCAGAACACACCGGGGGCTTAGCAGCTCCTCTGTGCCCCATGGGATGGAGGATCAGGGCTCTCACCGGGGAGCTGAGCAGCCTCAGCCCAGACACAGACAGGTCACCGGGCTATTCAGCAAGAAGGGTTTCATTGCTATGCTTTAAACACGGTGCCCTTTAAAAACATAGGCATACTTTTTAATTAAGCCTTTGGTGTTTCTTTTCAACATCAGATATCTCAGTGTGCTGTCCTTTCTTTTTCTTAATATAATTTGATTGGAAGTGCATTTGGCCATATCATATATATTACAAAAGGCATTTTTTTCTCATTGCTTCAAATTATTTTTCCAATCATGTTCTATATACTGTGCTCAGGAGTGAATTATAAGGAGTTAGGCAACATACATGGTGTTAATTAGATAGGGGACGTAGACGGCAATTTTTCCATGACTCCAGGGAAACCTTTATGTTATGCTTATAAAGCAAACGCAAACGGCCATGCAATACAAAGTGCTCCTTAAAAATCAAGTTACACACTGAAATAAAATACTAAGAGCAAAATTAGTTTCTCCAATTTAATTCAGTAAAACTTTAATAGCATCTGACTGCTCTCTGCAAAAGTCATTAAAAAAATTATAAGGAATTCACAAATGACTGATAATGTGAAAACACGAAGGCTCAGATTCTGCTTCCAACAGAGGTCCTGATGCAGCGAAGCGCTGGAGCCCTCACCTAATTCTGCACTCCGGGAATGTGCTCGTGGGCCAAAGTTAACAGCCAAAGTCACACTGGCTCCAGCAGGAGGCTGATCTGGCGCGGGAGGACGTGGGAGCTTTGATCTGGAGGGAAAGGTTCAGGGAACATTCGAAATCTGAACTGAGCCTTGTGCACACATCAGTAATTGTATGTGCTAATCAGGTAAACACTTCTGAGAAACAGGACAAGCTTGAGCAGGAGAAAGGCAGGCGCAGCAAATTAAGCGAGCCAGTGGGTCTCTTTTATCTCCGACTCCGCGATAACCAGTGGAGGATGTTGGAAGTTTCGCTGCATGCACAGGAAAACACGAATGGAAATTTTCCTAAATGTCATTCAATAACTACAGACAATAGATCGTTCTTACAGAAACAGAACTGTTAGGAGCAGGAAGATCAGGGGGAACAGAGCTGCCACTCATGCCTTTGCTATGGTGGCTCAGAAGAGCACAGTGGTATGAAAAAATACTTTTCTGGAAAAGTGAGTTTTTCAGTAGGGATTTGCAGAGTTATAACTCGCCTTGTGTGTCTTTTTGTGTAAAGTGGAGGGCATAAAGCACAACCAATCATATGAGGAACTTTTCAACTAAAGATTTTTCTGCCATCTTTGTGATAATTAACACTCTTTCATTAAAATGCTGTGTCGCCCCTGGCCAGAACGGAACTGTGCATGCCTTACACCCTACTCTTAATAATATTTTTAAGGTCGTGAATCTTATCAATTAATATTTTGGAGTGATTCATACCGTTTCTAATATGCAGCTACTGAGCAGAATCATGCAGATAAAAATATTTTCTGAAGAGATTCAAAATAATTGCTTTTTTAAATTGCTGATGGGGGTTCTGCCACTCAAGCAGTTAAGCCTGAAAATGTGCTTAAGAGATTAAACAAGGAAAACTGAGCTGGTCTGGTAGCTGGCCCCTTTCCATGTGTCGGAGAGTTGTCACTACTCCAAGTGCAACGAGATGACTTAGGATTTGCTGTGGTTCATCCTGCACACAAGACAGACAAGGTGCAGAAGTTTCCGTGTTCAGCCAGGCTTTGCACAGCTTTTTCATACAGTCACCGAGGCACTGACTGGTTCATCCAAGGGAAATATGTGTGCCAGGGAGTGATATGGTGCTTGGAATTGGAAAACTGCTGCTGGCAGATCCAAATAGGCAGCGTGCAGTTTGTGCAGGACTCCCAGAGAGGTTCACAGGGCGATGGCTGCAACCCCTGTGGGGCCAGAGCTGCTTTTCACTACTCTGTGCACTCATCAGGAGGGGGCCTGTCCCGTCCTTCCAACATGGGAAGTATCCAACATTATTCGAAAATATAATTTCTTAACACAATGGCTTTCTGAGGGATTGTGCCCTTTGTCAGGGCTGAAAAACAGGGCTTGTTTGCTACACAGAAACACAGCTTTGGACCCACCACCAAACTGTATATGTGCATGCACCCCTCCTCTGTTCAAGATTGTGTATTTGTGCAGTTGTATATATGTTTTTGCATGTTCATTCATAAAAATAAACAGTGAGGAAGCCTTTGAAGTTTCTCCATATGCAAAACTAAAAGCAGATGGAAAATTTCTCTTGATTTTATATATATAAATACAGTTGAGTTACAGTATATATATCATTTTTCTTCTAAAAGGAAAGCCCAACGCTCAGCTTCCCTATGTACTTGTGGAGCCAAAATTTTGGGTCATTAGAGGGTTGGCTGCTCCCATGTCAGGTGCCTAAAGACATGTCAAAGCTGTCTAATTTCCATATATTACATCTAATCTCTCATTCCCTGTACAGCATTTTTAGGCACCGCAGTATTAAGACACCTGGAGTCACTAGTCACTGGTTAGATGCCCTGATTTCACACACCTGAAACTCTTAAGCAGCCGGGGAATCTGCATAACACTGGAGGGGAGCTGATCACTTAAACATCTTAAACTCTTATTCTAAAAATCCAGTCTGATTTTTAGGCCGATGTTTCCAAGGATGTCTTCCAGAGCTCCCTGCCTCATCTCCAGGGGATGTCTGCACTACCTTCTAATGGAAGAGCCAAGGGAGCAGGGAGCAAGCGAGTTAATTTAGTGTAAGCCATATCACAAGCCTGCTCATCCCTGCAAAGCTGAGGGCAGGCAGGTGAAAATCTGTAGGTGAAAAGCTGTAGTGAAAAGCTGAGGGACCTGCAGGACAAAGAATTCCACGTGGGCAGGCCCTGGCAGGTCAAGGAGGAAGGCAAGGAAGACACGGTCAAGAGGCCCCGGAGACTGAAAACCTAACAATAATTAACTCACAGGTTCTCCTTGGAGGCTCACAACTTCATATTCAAGAGATTGCCCTACTTTCTGCTCTCAGATGATTTTTGCTTCGCAGCGCAACTTCATTACTTGCTTTTCACCAGGGGGACTCCCTCCTTCCCAGGTGCCAGCTTCAGGAGGCAGGCGTTCTCCTTGCTCTTACACAAGCTGGAGAGCTGACACTAAGTCCTTTTTTAGGTAATTTTGTCCATTTAAAAACCAAAATCTCAAATATTTATGAGGACAATGCTGGCCTAGAAGAAATGATTTACCATGAAAAGGGGAAAGGTGAACAAGACAATTAGAGGGACAATCTAATGGCTGTGCTGAGAGCAGAGATTTTGTTCTTCTGAAATTAAGCCTTGAATTTTATTCTCCATTAATAATGGAAAATTTGACTGATAAATCAAACATGATTAGTGGTGTGGAACAGAGATAACACAAGAATAAGCAGTAATAACTATGCCTTTCTCTTGCAAAGCTGGCCTTTTGAGCATTTTGCAAAAGGAGGAATGCTACCTGTGACTATAGAAATGTGCTGAGCTTTGTGAATAGTTAATTTTTACTTCTGATCCTGCTGTGTCCAACAGCATCCATAAATTGCACATGGTACATGTTGCTCCCCTGAACACCAGACCAAAATAAACAAGAAAATTGATCATAAAAAGGACACTGTAATGAAACAAATGCACGTTTCAGTCCTTAAGACAATTCAACACAGGTTGGTCTGCTATTGGTGGATAAATCTGAGTTTTTAGGAAAATACATATAGTAGCAAAAATATCAACTTTTATGTTATAAATATTAGATAATACTTGAAACAGATCATCTCTGCCTGGATAGTAAATTTGTTCTAATAATACCATTAATCCGAAAAAGATTGTACAACTGTTTGTCCCAAAGACCTGTGTACTGCACTGAATAAAATCCATAACCTACTAATTCTAGCGTGGTTATCAATTATTTTAAATAAGGACACAGAGATTCAAAAAGCTTTATGAAATTCCATTTTAAAAGTTCAATCTTTGTTTTTAACCATAAGTGAATATTACGGAAGACACCATGCTGTTCTCCTCAGTTCACACTGTTTTCCTGTCATACGGCATCCAAAAAATAGTGAGATTCAGAAGTACCCTGGAGAGATCAAAATCAGAGCACATCTTGGTTAGAAAATAAGTCAGTGCAAATTATTGGCTTGTATAGGCACGGCACCACCCCGCTGCACATCTCCAGTTCTGTCTTGGATGGCCTTTGGATCCATGTTGTAGCCTTGTGTCCAGCTCTGACTCTGGACCTGGATCCGTTTCCTACTGACTGTACCCTTCCTGTGGACCTGGTGCACCTCTTGCTGGTCTGGAAATGCTGATGGACCCATCAAGCTGTGCCCACCACGTTCATACCCTGTAGGACTGCACCCCATCACTGCCCAGGCTGGGGTCACCCTCGTGTCCCGGCTTGTCCTCCCTCAGGGAGAAGCTGTCTCTCGCTGTCCTGGACAGTGTTTTGTCACTTTTTGTCACTCAATTCCCTCTGTCCAGCATCCCTAGGAACTTGTTGTCAGAATTATCCCTATCCTTTTCACCTCTCCCGTTCTTCAGTCTGCACTGGCTTCCATGGCAGGTTGAAGATCCTTTAGGTGTGCTGGGATGTGCATCTCATGTCCCTGACAAGAACAAGGATCTGTAGTGAGGGAGGGAAAATCATTCTCTCCCTTCACAGAATCCAGGTATCTATTCCAAATCCAAGTGTAGCATTCTGCTGCTGAGTCTTCACAGAGAAATAGCTTCAGAAAATTTATCTCTGTGCCTTCTGCACATGCTCTAAAAAAGCAAGCACCAGATTTGGAAGATGGTTAATTAATAAATCAAAGGGGAATTCCTCTTGATTGGATGGGGCTGGCTGGCTGAGGATATCCAAAGTAAAGTGTTCTCCACCAGAACTAAGGTATTTCCTACACAACATCCCTATCCCTTAAGTAGAGCTGTTCACAAATTACTTATGAGACCTCATAGGCCCTGGCTCAACAAACCTTTGCACTGAGAGGGAGCTGAAGCCTTCAGTACCCCAGGGTGACCAGCAAAGACAGGTATTGAGTGCTCAGCATGCCAGGCCTTCCAGATCCTCCTGTGGGAATAGCAGCTTTCTCAAGTAGAGGTGAAAAGCACAGGCAAAAGGCAGAGCACAGCAGAAAGCAGATTCCCCAACACCCACACAAGCAAAGCTCACAGAAGAAAGCTGCAGAGGTTAAGTACAATATTAAACTGCTGAAATAAAGCCAGAAAATGCTGCAGCTTCTTTTTACTTGCCCTGTTTGAGCGTTGGACAGAGGTTTTGCAGTCAACACAGACACTTAAGACATGGTGAGCAGATTCAACAGCAAGCAAAATGAGTGAGCTTCCCAAGGATACACTTTCCCCAGAGTCACAGCCTTGTGCCAACTGCAGTGTCCCTCACGGGCTGATGTACCTCACTGAAATGTAAGAACACAGTCAGAAAGCAGGCTCAGTTCACAGAAGAGCCACATGAACTTCCACACTGTCATTGTTTCCCACCTGGGAGAACCTGGGAAGAAGAGAAAGAAGGAGAGAAATGCAGAGAGCCACTCCTGTCACGACACCTTTTGTCATCAGCTGGAAGGCCCATGGCCATACACATCTGCTGTGCAATTATTGCTGTGCAGTGAGGCCAGCATATACTGCTGGAAAAGCTCTGTGTCATAAAATTGTTCGTTAAGTCCCAGCAAAAGGTAGGTGCATAAATCAGGCTATCAGTGCACTTTCCTTGGGAAGTGGAAAGAAGTCTGGACTGAGCCAAAATCCATAGAAATCCTAGATCTCTCCCAGCTATTACCACTGGCTTGTACTGGAAAGGTTTAAATCCTCCCTGAGTGCAGAAGAGGGGAGAAGGAGCTGGAGTGGCTCCAGCTGAGGACACTTGGCTCCCAGCACAAGGCTTCCATTCTCCCAGTGGAAAGCCTCCCTGAACCTCTTCTGCTCAGCTCTGTTTACCTTGCTCCCCTCCCCACAGGGCTTCCACCCACACAGGGCAGGAGGAGAAAGAAAATGGGATGAATTCTGCCAAAAACTGCCCTGTTGCAAAGCCCAGAGCAGCTCTGAATTTGCAGAAAACACAGCTTCTCTCAGAAGCAAATTGCAGCCTTGCAGTGCTCACACGGGCAGCTTAGAAAGGTGTGCAGGGCAAGAAATCAGCAGAAGGCATTGGATCTATTTGAACAAGATTCCAGATTGAATATTTTCAATTATAGACTCTGTGTTTTAGCTTCTTTTTATCCCTCTTTCAGAGAGGCTGGCAGTGTATTGATAACATGACCCTGCTGAGCCACCTACGTGACACACCAAGGCAAGCCCAAAGGTCTGGGATTTGGGTGCTCTCTGCACTGTGCTGAGTCCTGTGGCCTGCCTGACTTTTCCATTCTCACCTCTGCTCTGTGTCCTGTGTTTCCCTCCACTTGCCCTGTGCTGTTACTTTCCAATGAGGGTCCCAGCTTGGAAATCTCTTCCCTCCAGTTCCAGCGTTTATGTGTGGGTTCCACAGCACTCAGATCTGCCAATGCAATTGCTGCTTTCACAGCCATCTTCTGTCTTGATGGTCACCACCTTTCCCCTCCAAAAATCCTTATCTCTGGGTTGAAAAGAGAAACATGTCCATAAAAAGGCAAGTGTCTCAGCTCAACTTCCATCTCTGCTGGAGTCAAAGGGAAATTCGCCAGTGACTTGAGCAGCACCCGGAGATAACACAACTCCTTTATCTGTGCACTACTGGTCTTCTGCTGCCATTCTGCTCAGCAAGAGAGTCCTGCCAGTTCCCTCACAGTGCACAAAGTCACTATTACTTATTCTCTAACACAAGACAGTCCCACCAGAGTTTTTTCCATTGCCTCAGATGGACTTACTGCATGCTAATACACATGTAATGTGAACATCTGTTTCAGTTTCAAACAAAAACACTAGGATTTGGGGGTATTAAAAAAAAGGAGCTGTAGGAAGCAACATCCTTGAACTAGGTAGGATGAGCAAGGTGTGCAGCCTGGCACATGGGCTGCATTGCAGAAGGTAAATGTTCTGCCTCAGACCACACAACCAGACACAGCGCTGAGAACACAGCTCCAACCTCCCACACAGCCCTCATTGCACTGGGAAAGGACAAACTCCCAGGGCGGCAGCTTGGGAAAAGGAAACAAGGAGAACCCAGGACAAAATGGCATACTGAACACTTTGGCCACCCCTGTGTTTCAGTCATCCTCACTCATGCTGTACACAGGAGGTGGTTACACGAAGCATGAGATGATGAACATGTTACTGTCTGCAGGGCTAAATCTGAAATCACAGTCCAAGTCAAATTCCAGGCAGCACTTACTGACTGAAAAGCTGCTGTCAAGCCTTTTATTCATTGTTAGTGCAGAGAACCCACCAGTGATCCAATCTACAAATATATCTATTTGAAAAAAGTAAAAAAGTGGCTTACAGACATTGCTTGCCTGTTATTTCAGGCTTAAAAGACAAGCAAAATCTTCAGAAAATATACACAGTTATTTCAGAAATAACATCAGAATTCAGTAACACAGTAATTATTTATTGTTTTTATCCTGGCTGCTTATAACACTTTCAAAGCCATGGAAACAGCAATAACCTACCTCTCTACTTTGACCTTTTCAATATGTAGTGGTGTTAGATTTTGGCTGGCTATAACTATACACACATGTATACAGGCACCAGGTGTGTAACACACCTGGATGTGAACGTGCTATTTATCTCAAACCCTTTCAGGGTATAAAAACATGAGGGGGGACTATTAGAGCTTGGTTATGGAGGATTTCCACATGGCATTTTTTCCCGGGTCAGAGCAAAATCCTAGGCTTGCAGCCAGTGGACCAACATTATCTCTGCCTTGGCGCAATTTCACATTAGCCCTGTTCAAAACATTATTCCCAAAGCCATCCCCAGAGCTTGGGACCTTCCTTTTGATTTGGCATGTGTTTGGTCTCAGGTAAATACAATTTGTCAAAGGGGTTATGTCAGCACCACCCTGCCAGCCTGTGTACATGCCCACACTCACCTGTGGCAGATAAAGGGGTTACCTCTCACTACAAAAATGCTTTACACTACCTACAAGACCCTGCTTTCAGCCGATACAGATTTTGCTAAATGTTAACTAAAGGAGTTTAAATTTCTCATGTGGGTGTTCCCTTTAGCTGAATTTCACTATCCTCACCTCAGGGGGGGAGCAGAAAAAATTATTTTTTAACTCATGTTTAAAAAAATCCCAAGGAAATCCATACTTGGAAGATTATATCTGGGGGCAGGAACTTGGCGGTGGTGGCTGGAGGACAGAAGTTTAACCAAGGACATGCTTCCCACACCCCCACTAGATTAAAAAACCCTGCCCACTTTTAGCCAAGTTTATGCTTGGAAGAGGTTTATGCTTCCAGAGGCTCTTGCTCAATCTTCAGGGACCACTGTCCTCACAGGGGCCAAACCAACCGTGCTGGCTGTACTGTGAGTGGATACCTGAGCTGAAAGCAAGGACACTGCCTCTCCACTCTCTCAGCTGCATTTTTGCAAGTAAATTAAACAGCACCAAGGCCTGTAGCACAGTCTATAATGTTTAATTATTAGCATGCTCCCTGGCACAATTTTGGCTTGTCCTAGGGAGTACTCTGAGAGACTGTGTCTGGGCAGGGTTCAGAGAGCAGCACTTGCCAAGGGCTGTTCCCAATAGGCAGAAAGGATAAAGCCATCCTGTTATGGGAGGAAGAGAGTTTAGCTGTATGGACGTGAGCCAGGCTGTGCCACTTGCTCTTAGTGCCAGCAAATGGGCTCTGGCCCAGTTTAATTACAATGAAGACATATAATCAGGGACTCCTCTGTCAGGCGTTGGCACTGAGGAAAGAGGAAAAATCAAACAGCAGAAAGGGAAGAGCTGAATCCACTGGAGGGGAAGGGACGGCAGCAGGAGAGGGTAATTTTAGAGTTCCAGTTTGGGGTAGGAAAAAATGAGAGTGGGAGCTGGTGCAAGGGAGAAGGTAGGAATGGATGGGAAGAGATGAAGAGGTCAGGAAGAAGGATTTGGATGTGGATGGGAAATGCTTTACTTTGAGAAAGAGTTTTGTAAGTGGAACAAAACAAGGCTGTTCAAAAATAAAGAATGAGATGAGAGGAAAAAGTATGAGGGATAGATGAGATTGTGGAAATTGGAAAAGGTTAACTCAGGAGAATGGGACAAAAAAAAATCAATCAGGCCTTTGGGCAAGCAGAAGCTACAAAGCCCTTTGAGAGAACAAGGAGAACTTCTGTCCTCCAGCATTCATGGCCCACCTGGCCCTAAAAAGGAGCTCAGGCTTTATCAGGGGTTTTCATGTGTTGCTTACACATTTCTGTATCTTTATCTTTGGCTTTCACCTGTGTCACATCTCATTCTTTCAGGAGCAATTTAATCTTCCAATCTCAGCAACCTCATGGTCAGACAGATGAAATGTCAGAAACTGTTAAGGTAACCCACCCTGTGTGTATCCTTGAGCGAAAAAGTGGAGCAGCAATTTCCATCAATAACTCCCTGAGGAGATTTGGAAAGGCTCCATGTTCCCTTAAAGGTATCCTTGAAGAATCATTTTAATTAACCGTTTAGCTGCTGCACATTGCCTGAGGCTTTCAGCAGCTGACATTGCAGTCACTTTAGCTTCAGCCTGAACACTCGTCACATGAGCAGTCTAGGTAGGATGCATTTGCAGTCTTTGATTTCTGTCAAGAGAAGTACAAGCCACTCTGGGGTAAAAATCCATACTGGGAACCACCTGACCCACCTGAAAACTGAGACACAAGAGGAGACCTCAGAGTTCCTTCTCAATGCTTCTGCAACATAAATATTTCTTTTTACTTTTTTTTTTCCCTTTATGACTGAGTATTTTACTGACCCTGCAAAAAAGAGAAATCCTCTTACCATGATCAGAAATGAACAAAAAAGCAGAAAGCTCCCACTGCTATTGTGCTTGGAATATAACAGTCAAGGTTAGCACATAATAGCTAAACAATATGCATTTGAAAGCCGTCAAGAGAATAGTGCTTTGTTCTAATGAAAAGGATTGAAATGTTTCCTACTGTCTGCCTTGACACTTCATGTTACAGTACTTGGAATTATTTCAGTCAGGAAAGCTGTCACATCACTCATAAAGTGCATAAAGTAGAGCAGCAACACGGCAGCACCGAGCTGGTGCAGTGCACCCACAAAGGGGATCATTTTTATCCTTCTTCCTTGCCAGAACCACATTTGCTCAGGGACCTCCAGAGGAAAGTGGATTTTTGGTAGGTTGGGTTG
Source organism: Daphoenositta chrysoptera (assembly GCA_013397915.1). Taxonomy (NCBI): domain Eukaryota; kingdom Metazoa; phylum Chordata; class Aves; order Passeriformes; genus Daphoenositta; species Daphoenositta chrysoptera. The sequence goes on along the minus strand of VZRO01001070.1, from coordinate 259,747 downwards.
GTTTTTTTTTCTTTTTTGACTGCTTCTCTGGCACTGTACCAGTGTGTCCTGTGGGCCAAGGCACAGTGTTCAGCAATTCCAGAGGAAGGGGCTGCAGGGTGAGAGTTTGCTGAGAGGCTGCTCAGGCACAGCACTGTCCATTTTGAGTCGGCCCACGTGTTTTTTGCCAGTCCCATTTATTTCAAGATATAAACCACAGGATGGAAATTCTGGTCCTGACCATATCAGGCATGCAGAGGACAAACAATTCCAGCTACAGGCTATGCCTGGATTATTATCAGTCAGATGTCTTAAGAATGGGCTAAATAAGGAGCTTTCCTAACCAGGGTAAGCCCAGTGCTGTAGAGGGAGGAGGTGTGTGATGAAGCTGGATGAGATGCTGTTGGGTTTTGGAAATATTTAAGCATAGAGTCAGGAAGCAATTACCCTTTCAGGTGTAAACCAGTTCCAGAAGGACATTCTGGCTTGTGGAAACAGCCCTGAGCAAAAACCCACTTGGTTTGGAGGGTAATTAATGAGATCAGTAATTAAAGGAGCACTGAAGTCATTCCTGCTGCCCTCCTCCCCCCTCAGTAAAGGACAGCCACAGCCATTCCCAGAAGATTAATTCATCCACAGTAGTGGCATAAAACTGTGTAATGGAAAAGCATAAAAGCACTGGTCTGTGAACCAAAAAGAAAAAAAAGAGGAGGATACCAAAAAAACTCCCAGCTAACCAACTCTTCTGCAGTGAGATTCAGTTTCAACTTCACTAGTGTTTCAATAATGCACAGGTAGAGCTGCAGCCTAGCACTTAGCATCGCCAAGGAACCCAGTGTGCATCCCTCTTATCACTAAAAATTTCCCAATCCTTTGTGACAGGAATGTCTTTGGTAACTGTGGTCCCTGGTCCCTCTTCAGTCACCTGCCACCATCACAGACAGTTGCTCCTCACTCCTGGGCTGAAGATCAGACCCAGATCAGCCTCAGGCACAGAAGCAGGAGAGAGGCAGAACTTGGTTACCTCAGCTCAGAGCTGCGGTCCTCAAAAAACCTTTGCGGATGCTACTTCTCCTCGGATGTGACCAACATGGCCTTTGCCTCTCTTCAGGTAGCTGAAACAGCCACCTGCACACCTCAGGAGAGTTTTTGAGTGGTACTTTCAAGTGAAGTCCCCAGATCCCAATAAGGCAGGGCAGCCCTGGGCACACAAAGTGGTGCTGCAGATATTTAATCAGATATTGAACCCAGACACTCTCAGGGTTAGGCCGCAGCAGATTCACACTACAGTTTTGGCTGCAAGACCTAATTTTACCTCTGTTCTTCTTTGGGTACCCAAATCTTCCTCTGGAATGAGCCTCAACCTAAACACACACTTGCCAGGAGCAAAGCATCTGTCCTATTTCCATTTCTACCTGGGAACCATCGACACCCTCTCGCTCTCCAGCCTGGAACTAATCAGCCCCACATGTCTGTGCTATGCAGCAGTAATTACCCTCAACCTCAAGGCAGGGCTTTCACGCCTGAGCCCTGAGTAAGTCAACAGAAAAATCTCTGCACCTACCAACAACAGATGTGTTCAGTGCTGGCCAGTGGGCCAGTGCTCCAGGGAGAGCCTGGTAGCCAAAGGAGAAACACGGCTACAAGGTCATTAAATGGCTCCATTAAATGGTTCCTTACTGAGCTCAGCTCTCTCATGTGCTTCCACCCGACCCTCTGCAGGTCCCCTGACCATCTGAATGCTATTTCCAGTGCCTCCCTGTGTTGACTTTAGGTGTTTTCCCACCAAACAAACCGGCATCGATATCCTGAAGAGTTGACAGGGAGGTCTGTCAGGGGGCAGTAACTGAATTTCCTTCTCCTAAACAGAACAGCCTTTGCAGCCTGTGACAACAGGGGGAAAAATGAATCCAGGGTGTGCTCTTTTTGGAGCAGAAACACTGAATTAAGAGTTAGGAACGAAGCTCTCCTTTGCTTGTCCAGGAAAATAAAACCTTACACCCCAGCTCAAGGAAAGAATAAAATATTTTTTTCCTTTTTGATGCAGAGGATAAAGCAGGTGCTAATGACCCAAATGTCCTCATGATAATATTCTAAATGATCTTTCTTTAATTTAGAGGAATTAAATGGTTAATTAAGGGGTTATATTCATAGTGCCAGAGTGTATCAGGCAAAAAATTTTTTGCAGGTAATTTAGAGCTCAGTCTTTCTGAAAACAACACAAGTGTATTGCAAGCGTATTTCCTAATGCAACGAACATCATTCCTATTTTTATCTGGGTAAGATATGACGATCAAGGGGCAATCTTTAAAAAATAGTACAAAGCACATTCTCTTCATCCTTCACCAGAATAAGGCTTGTCTTGTGACAAACACCAACATATTCCAATACCTTTTAGTTCAAAGCCAGAGGAAGGAATTAACTTGCAAATATTTCTGAGAGCAGGAATTCTGGAACATTTAGACTGGGGAATCTGTATGTATTTTGCTATCAAAAATAATTCATGATTAGTTATTAAATACAATAACAACAACAAATAACAAAGAAAACAGTGGAAAAAAACCCCAACCAGTTTTTATACGAGAAAAATACTATCAGAAAAATAAACAGATTAGGTTTTTTGTTTTAATTATGTCACGTGTTTTAAGGTGTCAGAGTTCACAGGCAACTGCTGGTTTTTGATGAAATTGCCATTTTCTTGACCACATGGTATTTTAGAGGACACTGTTTCCTGGGCAAGAGCTCTGGGTTCACTTCCCACCTCTGCTCTTCTACAGACTGCTTATACCAACTCAGGCAAATCATTTGGCACCTCCGAGCCTTGCTTTTGATCTCAGCAGTCAGGGTGATATTTATTTTCTCCCACCCTTGCCTATTTTAGTTAGCTTGCATGCTCTTTGAAGAAAGACCTGCCTTTTCCTCCTTTAAATAGCACCTCCCAAGGGGGCGAAGAGGAACAGCTTCGTCTTGCTTGTACGTGGGAATAATGAATGGCACTCTCCAGGACGTGCTTGCAGTCACCTTCAGCTCTTTGCTGATGGGATCTGGTGCTGTGGCAGTAACTTCACCCATTGTGAAGCTGTGCACACCTCACCCCCCAGCCCAATCTTTGCCCTGCTTCAGTACAGCAGTTGTGACAAATGGCACCTCGCTAGCAAAACTAGCAGTGGCAAAATGAAAAATAATGGGTGTAGGAGGCAGCAGGGAGCACAAGAACTGCAGTCAGAATGGAGGCACGGTGCTGGACACCAAGGGCAGAGGGAACTCGTGGTGCTTTTGGGTATTTTTGGCTGTTATGGTTGAGTAGCCACTAAGCACCATGAGCATGGACCTACAGCAGTTGTAGGGACGGACAGATGCACAGACAGTGCTCCTGCTTTTAAATATCCGGGACAGCAAATGTGAAAGTGGGAGAGCACTTCATCACACCTTCTTCCAGATTGAATAAACCCAACTGAAATCCATAATAACTCTCTTGCTCCTGCATCAAGCACGGGGGAGGGTGATGTGGCTCTCACCAAGGCAGCCAACAGCTGTAACCACCACAGGCTTCAAAAGAGTTGCACTTCTATGGCTCATTTTTCAGCATTAGCTCCTTCCTTTAATAGAAAGATGAGTTAAACTTGGCTTCTTGGGAGCAGGGAAGCAGCAAGGTAGAGAAAATCTTCACTGTGCCTTAGAGTCACAGCAGGGCAAGACACAAAGTCATGTCCTTCACCAGCTCTTCCTCCAAAAAGTGTGACATTTTTGGAGGAAAAATGCCATGTCTCAAGCAGAACAATTCATCACCATTTACCTCCCCAAACCTTGAAAATCACTCTTTCAGCAGAAAGATAATTTTCAGACAGGGGCAGGGTTGGATGGGCAAATCCATACAGCAGAGTGAAGGGCAGTGGGATGCAGGATGCTCCTTCCCATCAACCACCAGTTTGTCTGGAGGTCCTGGGCCTTCCTTACATCTGCCTTCAGACACCAAACTTGTCATGTCCCAGAACAGCCTCCTGAGCCAGAGAAGGCTGAGAAGGCATCCAAATCCACAGCATGCTGAAATGCTTACAGGTATCCCCAGGGGACTCATCTGGTCAAAGCCAAAAATAGCCACTGTGGCAGGAGCTTAGTTTGCTGTGACTGTCCAAGGAGGGCTTTTCCATCTCAAGCGATGGCCAAGTGTTGCAGTGAGACATTTTCTGGTCACAGCTTAAGGGAAGCAGAGATGCTAAGTGCAGGTGAGCCTCTGGCATACAGACCAGAGCTATACTAAAAAGTGAGCTAAATGCTGTTCAAATTTGAGCTAAAATGTTCAAAAACTTTGTGACCTGTGCAGTTTCAGGAAAAAAAAATATCCTGAAGTATTGCAGGTATCCGGCCTAGGCAATGGCTAAAACACTTATCCAGACCTTTCCAAGAGTCAAAGATTTTTGCATCTGCTATTGGCCAACCACTTGGCACCTGGTCTCATGTTTTAATGATCTGGATGTTGTTATAAACCATTCCACTAGATTTATGAAGCAACAGAGTATATATTTGGGAAAGCAAAGTTTAAGGAACTAGAGCCTTCCCACCCAATATGACTGAGTCCACAAACACAACTCTCATTGCAAGCAGCTCCTTCCCCCCATTTATCAGAGAACCAACCTTTCCACCAGACAGCCCAGTATTTACTAAGGAACCACTCAAGAAGAACCTTGCTTGCCCATGGAAATCGGCCTCATCAGAAAAAATAAATCTTAGCATTTCATGTCACAGCTCTGTTAGACTGGAGAGGAGCAAACGAGCTGCCATATGGGGTCAGTCAAAGCCCCATCCTGGCTGGTGCCCTGGTTTGGGCAGTGAGCAGGGGAGGAGAAAAGAAGGAGCCATGCAGAGGCTGAGCATCCCCAGGCACATGTTGGGTTCATTCCCAAGTGGGAAGTTGCATCCGGACCATCAGGTTTAATAATTGACAATGGGGCAATCAAAAATAGTTTCAACTTTCAAGCATAATAAATTGACCAACATTTACAGAGTCCAACCCTCCCTCCTTTCAACATTCAACCAGTGTGAATTCATACACTTTAACAGAGGTGCATTTGTGTTGGGTTTTGTTTAAGCTGGCGTGGTGTAATTAACCAACCCCTCAATCAACAGCTCTTGAAATTTGTCCCTCCCTCCTGACCTCCCTCACCCTTTCGTAGACCACAACAGAGATTTTCTATCATGCCCTTCCTGAAAGCTGTCCATCAAACTTGTCTTGCTCCTTTTCCCCACACGGCTGAACTTTGCTTTTCTGTGGATACTTGCACACTAATTTCAAGACTCTAGATCAGGGATCAAAAGAGCATTGGGGCAAAGGAAGCCAAAAAAAAAAAAAATGGTGTTGAACTGTGAGGTTTTTTGATCATTCAAATGCTCGTGAATTGTCAGAAAGCTGGACAGGTAATATCTTTTCTAAACAGAGTCTTTAATTTGGAAAAAATACTAAAAGCTCAGCATTTCACGCCTCCACTGAGATATGCCTCTGGCTACCCTTTTATTTTTCATGCCATGTTTTCTGAAATGTTACATTCAAGAGAATACATTGCCTTCAAATCATGTACACATGCATGTTTATTAAGTCATTACCATAGCCTTAAGTCCATAAAATCACTGTGGACTGCAATACCACATGTGCATCCAGCAATTAGATGAATAAATTAACCCTGAAAATTTTCTGCTTGAGGTGGAAGGGAGCAAGTTGTACTCTGAAAGTTGAAATAACACTCCAGAAGAGAGGAATTATTTTGTATTAAAAAGACTGCTACCTGGCTAGCGCTCAGAAAAAAAACCCCACCACCTAATCATCCTGATGAATACCAATAGCTTTAAATTTCTGAAGAAAAAAGGAAGGAAAAAAGAGTAGAAAACAAGGATTTGGCAGAGCACGCAGTTCCAAAGTGCATTACTCCGTCAGTGTCATTTTCTATGCGGCAGTGTTCTTTCAATTATTTCTTCCCCTCTCTTCCTCTCTGCAAAGAAAATTGGCAGAAAAAGTTGCCTGCAGGATCAGAGAGGGGTATTTTTATCAACCTACAACTAGATTAAAAATCCTTTATCTGAAATGCAGCAGAGGACTGGCCTAAATTAAATCCCATCTCCCTCTGCTTCTGAGCTGTGAAGGAGTACCACACAAATGGCATCTCTCTTAATTTGTGTTATTTTTTTAATTTCTGTTGGGTTTGGTTTACACTTGCACAAGTTACTTACGCAAAAAGGGCAAGTGAGGTGCAGAGAGCTACATAGCAAATGTCCCAAAGGGGATGCCAGATGTGGGATGTTTGCTGAAACATCTGGTCAGTCCATCACCTGAGGACACAGGAGAAGGTCAATCCCAAAGCTCTGAAGGGCAACTTCTAACCAGTGCATCAGTAGCCAGGACATCAGCTTTTTACTCTTGCTGCAGTGCCCCTTTATCTCCACAGAGGCAGTTCACATGGCAGAGCATTTGCAGAACCTGGGCTTGCATGAATTTTTAATGGCATTAATAATCACTGTTTGCAGTGTTGCACTGCAGTGTGACTACCAGGGAGCCTTTCAGTAACTGGGTCACAGAACTGCCCCCTGTCACCGTGCCCAGCTCTGCTGACACAACCACCAGGTGCCAGCTGTACCCACACACACGGGCTGGCTCCACTCTGCCCATCTGATGTGAGTCTCTCCCAACTGCACAGCCCCAGGTGTTTGATGTTGCACCACAGGACAGTAAACAAAGTTGTGAAAGAGAGGCAGGAAATAACAGGACCTGAGAAGGTGGCATCATGGTCTGACTTGTTCCTTACCTGTGAGCAAACCACCTGGCTTGTACAGGAAGGGTTGTAAACATTTTGGTCTCTTCCCTTTCAACGCTGTTAAAGGACACTACCACCAAAAATGAGTTTGAGTGAAGAATCAGCAGACGTCCTGTCCAGGATATTTTTGGGTAGTTGATCCAATTTCTGCACTGCTGGCTTCTCTGGCTCCATCTCATGTCAGAGTGTATGGGAGCAAAGAGCTATTAACTTGCCTCAGCAGTGATTGCTGTGCACAGTGTCCTGGGCAGAGACTTTTCATTTAATTTTCATACATCATTTACAGCTTGCTGCACCCATTCCAGAAAGTCAGCACCAATCTCCCTAAGTTAACATGCAACAAACAGGAAAGGAGATAGAATTCTTCTGTTGTTATTTAAAAGTCTTGTCATGTCTGGGCACATTTGGTGTTGCCACTGATTTCATTTTCAATATACTTCACTGATATAACGAAGTCATTTCCTTGAGAATACACAGGGGAGTGCTGGACAGCATTAATGTAGAAAAAAACAAACATAACCAATTTGGTTGTAACAAACCTATATTCTGCATAGCTCTTTGTTTTTTCTTGGGTATTTTTTCCTCACATTTTATATTAATATGATAGGCCAGATTCTGATTTTCAGCATAGCTGTAAACCCCTCCAAGGAGCAAACAGAATTTCTGTGGATTTGTAAGCGTAACACAGATAAGGATAAGGCCCTGCAGCTTGTCTTGAAATAGCTTATGCAGCCCCTCCTCTTTATTAGGCAATTGGGACTGCTAAAAAATTATGTGAAAAGTGCTCTAGAGAGGTCCAAGTGTTCTTCTGCACCCAAGTTCAGCAATCATTATGTCTGTGTCCTTTAATCTTTTATCCACACTGCTGCAGTTACACACTCTATGAAGAGAAGTATAATAATAACTCTTTTGCAGCCTCCAAAGGCTGTAAGGAGGATTAATTAGTTAATGTTTACACAGTACAGGGGCCAGGCTCTGTGCTGATTTATGCTTGATGCATGTCAGCAGGGGTGGATTAAGGTGGGAGTCAACAAAGGTCTGAGCCTCTTGCAAAGAATGCACCAGGTTCAATGTTACCAATTTGCCTGTTGTTTAATTTTTTTCCTCTTTTTTTTTTATGATGGCTTCACAGAGCTGGCAAGGCTTCTTACCTATCCAGGGAGCTCTGCACCTCTGCAGATGGCTGTGGGGACCCAGCCTGGCAGTGGTCTTTAGAGAACATCTCAGGTCACAGAGATGAAGTCATGATAAGCAGCTCTCCAGAACAAGGAGTGGTGGCACAGAGCCCTGACTCCATGAATAAGGGGATAAGCAGACTTTTCTTTAAAACAAAGTCAGGCTACAGATAAACAGTTATTTAAGGAAAAAACTGGTTTGCTGGTTCTTTTAGATCTCTGCTTTGCACAGATACTTCAGCGACATTGAAGTGATGGTGTATACTCTTAGAGTAAAGCAAAATAAGCAAAAATGAGTCTAATCTGGCTTTTCAGTTTTAAAATTCTTCTAGGCAGTGATTGCATGCCACTGCATGGGAGCATATGGCACTACTACTTGATCCTCTTACCAAGGGCAACATCAATGACTTTCCCCTAACCCAGCAGTGTACACTGTTGAATGGTTAAAAGGATGTTCCAGTAAACAAAATGCGCAAGAGCCGGGGCCTATACTGTTACCCTTCTCCCCTTTGCCCTTTGAATCCAGGCCAGGAACATCTCATGTATCATTTGAAAGGATTGCTGCAGTGAGAGCACAGTGACAGTCACACTGATACCAGCTGCAGCAGCGAGCACTGCTGTGCAGAGCTTGGTTTGGTGCCTGCCTATTCTGGGAATCATGAGAAAAGGAAAAATGCAGTACTATTGCCCCATGCAAACTCGGTCCCTGTGTAATTTTCCAGGAGGTGCATCCCATAATTTCCCAAAATAGTTCAAGAATGATATTTGGAAGAGCTTTCATGTGAAACAGGCTGGATTAAGTCCTGTGACTGAACAGGGAGCCTTGATGCCTTATACAGCCATCTATATTAGATGCCCCAAACCAGAGACAGTAAATAGCCCTTGTCAAATAATGGGCCTGCTGAAACCAGCCAGTCTTACAGTACCCCATAATACTCCTGATCGACAGAGTAAAAGCATCAAATCCAGAAATCCTGGCAGTTCCTAAACTTCAGAATGTATAAAGCAATTACACATCAGAGAAAAGGGGAACAGAAGGAAAAAACCCCTTTGTATTTAAGACTACCACAGCTTGCACAGCACCTTTTGTCAGGACCATCTCTCAGGATCTCTGCTTATGTCAGAGTCGTGCAAGGGAGAAGGGGAGGGAGGACTCTTGGCCTCGCTGAAGTTAATAGCTAACTGAATTCAGTGGAGCTCAGTTCCTCTCTCCCCGTGTGCTCCTTGGAATAGCACATTCATTCAGTGCCTTGTACTTGGTCCTACTGCCCTCTGCTACACAAAGTATTACTGCATTCCCAGGCAGAATTTTCTCTTCTTTTTGCTTCAGTCATGGGCCCATAAAAACCATTTCAATGGATAGATTTTTTAATTGCAGGAATAGGGAAATAGATCTGCCATCAATGTTAATATTCTCTGATAAGTGGCTGTCTAGAAATCACTTCAAAGTAACGAAGAGACATTGAAGTAATTTCCATCAAGAACAGTGCTTGATAGACAGACACATGAGCAGGTAAATAGAACCCCAAGTTAGCAGCATGGCACATACATATTTATATATAAATTCATGCTGATGCAAAAGGGCTCTTTCAACCAATACAGCAAGATGCAAAATATTTTGGCGAGTCACTCTATTAACCAGGCTCAGAAGCCACTAAATGAGAGAAGAACTGGGAGGCTACGTGAAGACAGCAAGCTCCTGGTGGCCCTCTCACAGAAAAAAAAAAAAAAATGAGGGAGTGCTGCCTGAAGTCGCAAGTACAAATGAAAGGACAAAATACCTATGATAAAAAGTCAGAACAAGGGTAGGACAGAGCCAGGAAGGTAGTTGGAAGTGCTGAAGAAAACAGGAAGGATTCCAGTCCTGGCTTTGAGGACACGCTGAATCAATCAGCCATAGACTGACATACAGTGAAGGTGAAGAAAATTAAAAGGTTTTTTAAAAGAATGTGCTAATAAAAAATAGGAACTCTGGGAGGTGAAGGAGTAGGAAGGTATTCAAAAGAATTTTTAAATGCATCTGTGAATTTTTAAAAATTAGCAACTTTTGATGAGCTTTAATTTGAGATGCTCCAAAAGTAGACTAATGTAGGCACAATGATCAAAGATTTTTAGGGACAAAAACTTTTAAAAAAAAAAAATCCTCAGGAAGAAGAAAGCTTGGAAAATATCCAAAGGGGATTATCTCATGAGAGACATGGTAAGAACACTGCTTCTTTATTTTTCTGTTCATATTGAACCCATAGTAAACTGTTGATTTTCAAAGCAACCACAAAAAATCAATCATCAGAATGATGTGCATATGACCAGTCTGGAAACATCCAAGTGGGAGTTCCCCAGTATGATCCGTGCAGTTTGAAAAAGGACCATTCATAGCAGTGCTACGGTGGTGTCTGGGGGCCTGGCTATGATCTCTTTGTTCTAAGCTCTGAACAAACAGTGCAGAGAGTTTGCCCGAGGAACTAATGACCTTAACAGACGAGACAAAAGTTGGAGAAGGAAACAATCCAGGAAAGAGAGACTATTCTCCCCACATGTGCCAAGACAGATCTATGTCTTTGTGTAAGCAAGAGCCAGTTACCAAGAGCAGAGTGGAGGATCCCAGTCCTTTGAACACAATCCCAATGTTTGAGCAACACCAGAGTTCGTACAACTGCACACTGCTGGTTACCTTTGGTTTGCAGGTCATAAGTCAAAACTTAGACCTCCTCTAGGAGGCTGCAGCACTTAAAAAACATGTGCTTTTTACTGTAAGGAGGCTGAATGCAGCATATGTGAAAAATTAAAGGAACATCAGGCAGCTGTTAAAGGTTTGCATGATATGAACTCAGCTTTGGCAGCATTTTCTGCAGAGAGGTGAGACAGAGCAGGGTAAACATTGGTAGCAGAGTCCAGTGGTCTCAGTGGACTCACATGATTTCTGATGCCTGAGAACACTGTGGCACAGGTATGCAATACATGAGGCCATTAACTTGGTCATAATTATTAGTCAATCACATTTATTTAATTGTTTGGCCTCACCTGCCTTTATTCCTTAGAAGACCTGGAGCAGAATTTTGTGTTTCCCTGGCATTTCACTCGGTGACACGCTGCCTACCAGAGCATGGAGAAAGCACTGAGATCATTTCCAACTGAAAAGGTGACAGGAAATTAAGCAGAAATGGCAAGTACAAACCACACAGAACTGAGCATGACCCAGGCCTGTATCTGTGGATGCTGAAAAGCTCTCAGCAGAGAGATCTCCCAGCTTTCTGCTGTATTCTGTGAGAAGCTTGTCTTTCTCACACAAGCCATGAGAAGCAGTGAGATGGTTTTGTAAACGAGTTCTCTGTCTTAACACCTGCAGCTTGTTTTCCAAGTTTGTTATGGCTCTTTGGGAAAATGTTTTGAAATGGGTGTTGTAGGGTTTTACCAATCATGTTGGAGAGGTGGATGGTCAGGGACCAATGGCCCTATGCCACTCAAGCGAACTAAGAGATATAAACCAGTCTGTAAAATATTTAAATAATTCAATTTCTTCCTGGATCAAGTCTATGTCATTTGTCCATCGACCCTGGGACAACAGCGACATGTATCCATGTCCAAAGAGAGGAAAATCAAATATAAATTGCTAATTATCATAGAATCATAGAATGGTTTTGGTTGAAAGTGACCTTAAAGATCATCCAGTTCCAACCCCCTGCTGGACTAGATTGCTCAGAGCCCCATCCAAACTGGTCTTGGACACTTCCAGGGACGGGGCATCCACATCTCACCTGGATAACCTGTTCCAGTGCATCACCACCCTATAATCTTCCTATGTTATCCCTAGTCACGAACTGGGAATCATTCAGGAGTCATTATATTCTCAGTATGCTGAATTCCTTTGCTCATCACTGTATGTGGGGTTATAGAAGCATTCCTACACACCAGAAGTCCATCTTGTCCCAAAAAAATGGCCAAAGACAGATTCCAGGTTGGGACATAAGTCAGAAAGTCTGTGGTGATACTTCCTCAGGATAAACACCTTGCCTACATAGGCTTTTTGAGGCAGAGGTACTACTTTTTTTTTTTTTTTTTAGATTTTTTTCTTCCATTAATCTGCCTAGGGCTGGTTTGCTTTTTTGTTTGTTTTGAACCCTATAAAACAGGCACAACCACCTGGGGCAAGAAGTTTCACAGAACTACACACCATAAGAAGAAACATTTTTTTCTGCCTCCTTTGAACTAACCATCTGCCAGGTTTTCCTCACACCCCCTTATATTTCCTTATCTAGGGGAGTTCAGTGACCAATGCCTGCTTATTTAACATTTTTATGGCATCCCAGCTGCCCGTATAGATACCTCAAATTATCTCCAGCTTGAAGCCTGTTATCTCAGTCAGTTGTTCCTCAGACAGAAGCTCTTCCATATTACATTCTTGCCACCCATCTCTGAACCTTTTCCATGTATTCTATACCCTTTAAGAGATGGGATGTACCAAAAATGGCATACAGCATTAAAGAATTACAGAGTGACATAAAAACGCTCCCTTTTGTGTTCTCTGTTCCTCTCTAGATTTTTTAGCATTTTATTTACTTCTTTATCAATATCACAGATGATGCACCATGTCATTAAGGAATGAGATTTGAGGAAAATAAATACGGTTTCATGGACACAGAAGCTACTACTGGCAGCATGGCCCAGACAGTCTTAGATGTAATTGCCAACAAATTAATTCACCAAAGAGCGCTGAACCATTGATGCTATTTTAGGCTTCATTTTGGTAAATAGCAAGCGCATTACAGAAGAAGTGATCAAAGAAAATAACCTTTGACTGAGAGATCACAAGTTGATTCAGTTCAAATTAAATGAAGGAGTAAACAAAAATAGGTCTGTAATTAAGGTTCTACATTTCGAATGGGCAAAATTTGAGAAATTGAGGGGACTAATTAGTGAGCTCAGCTGGACTAAAGAGCTGAAAAGCATGAATGTGGGAAAGGTCTGCGATTTCTTTCAGCCAAAAGTACAGAAACTACCTCCAGCACATGTCCCAAGCCAGAGAAAAATAAAGCCTGTAAAAATTACTGTTAATGTAAGTGAATGGGTAAACTACCTCAACAAAGTGTAATAGCAATCAACGAAGGGCCAACAAAGAATGGAAAAAAGACATTCAGCAAAGAGAACAGTTTTTTAGAGGCCAAGAAGCTTGAGACTAAAATGCCAAAACTCAAACAGAGCGAGACCTTGCAAAGGATACAGAAGTAAATAGAAATGGGCTGTTCGGCCCTATGAATAAAATAAACAGTGTGAAAAGGAGCAGAGCAGACAGGCAACAACTGAAAGACTTGATGGTTCCAGCTGCAAAATTAGATGGTTACTTTACACTCACTTATTTTTCAGCAAAGATAATAGTGATAAAGAATAGTAAGATGGCTGACAATTGTAAAAGTATGGCAAGGACCACATCTGAGAGAGAAGCTAAGCTCAAAAAACCTAATGCCTTCAAAAGCATCTCCCTTTTCTTGGTGCTGCAGACCACAGTGACAAAGCACACCCAAACACAGAGTTGGTAGATGGAAGGGTTTGGAGAAAGGGGAGAGAAAGGAAAGGGAATGGGAAATGAGAGTTATGAGGTGAGCCAAGACAAGAGGTTAAAATTAACTTCTTGTGATGCACTGTTGAATTATCCCCAGGCGCCAGAAACTGCAGAGACAGTGAAGGCTACAGTGGAAGGGTGGGAATTTTCATTCCCAAAACTTGTGTTTTGCTCCTCTGAGAACAGGCTATCTTCTCCAAAAACTATCTTCTCTTCCTTCCTTAATATGGGAGAGCTGCAAATTTGAAAAATCTACAAAACACTCTCGAGAGGCAGCAGGGCTGGGCTAATGAGAGTGTTCTCCTATATAAATATTGGCTATAGGAAAGTCTCAAGTAAGGCTTGGAATAAATGGGATGACCTTTCCATTTGGAAGAGTTCAAAATACGAGTCACACCAACAGGGAAAACTCAACAGAAAAGCTTTTGGGAAATTTCTCACTGCTGAATGTTTAGGCTAATACCATTCTAAATTAGTGCAAAATAAAGTAAATTTGGTTCTGCTTGGGGAGGGTTCATCAAGTGGGGAGTATAGTCTACCAGAGCTACTGAGACAATAACTCATTTAGAGAATTATTTAGCTATCAGCTGGGAAACACATCACTGTCATTTACCAGGGCGTACATGACTTACAAGACATTAATCAGCTATCCATTGGAGAAGAAAATGGTGATACTTTTACAATAGAGTGCAATTTCAAGGGTGGTTAATAAGTGAATAAATAAAACAGCTATCAATACGAGTAGAAGCATTATTGTATGTGTAGAACTCCATTAAAAGATCCACACAGCCCTTTCATCATACTGAATTAATGTTAAAATATCTTCCTGACCTCAGCTGCACTCTGCAGCCTTCCACACTGCACCATAGTTTTCAAACAGCCTCCCAGTGAAGCATTTCCTTGCCTTTACTTGCTGCACTCACAAATCCAGCATGAGCAACATCTGTCCTACCAAATGACCCACTCGAGGAGTCCAAGCCCTGCTCAGCATCTGCTCTGAAAGATTTGCTGAAATCAGCAGCAGCAGAAAGGCTGAAGCCCTTTGAAAAATCCTGGTCTCAGTCACACTGCAGAGCATCAGCCACAGGGTTGCCATATTTCTGTCCCTGGTTTTCAGGAAGCATCAGTCATGCTCTGCCCACGTTTTGCAGATGGTCTGTGCTTAGAAACACATGGCATTTGCTGTGCATGTACAGACCATCTGTCCAGTGTACAGACCAAAGGCCCGTGGCTCCTGGAAATGCTGGACACATCACACGTGCTCCAGAGCAAATCTGGGCACGTGCAGAAAATGCATCTGAAATTTTTACTCTACTTGAACAGTCTCTGAAATCCTGGGCAGAGGTAATGAATAGCTTAACTTAAAATGCTGTAGGGGAAGAAAGTGTATGTCCTCAGTGTACAGTAGGTCAAAACACTCATTTTCGCTGGGTATGAAGGATCTTACAGTGCTGCCTGCTCTGTTGTGAACAGAACACTGGTTAAAGCATCCCACTGGAAGGGAACCAGGACCTCTCCAGCCTCCAGAATGGGTCTGAACCCTCTAATCAAAGAGTAAGCACAAGGAATCTCTGTCTGAAGAGACAGAAATGTTGGATGGGAGTTGTCATAAACTGATTTTGTGCGAAAAACTTGGCAGCTCGAGATAAGTGCTTTGAGATTTCAGGAACACGACCTTATTTCTTCCCAGCCACACTCACTCCCATCAAAGACAATTGGGGTGATTGCCTCACATTTCTGTGGACTTATCTCTGCAAAAGGAGGTATAGAAGATCTGACACAGTTTTTGCTATGGTCAAACACCCCTGGTCATGTCTTTCCACAGCTCTCTCACAAATTTGTTGCAAAACAGGTGCTGGGTGAGGGATATATGATCAGAGGATGGTACCCACTGACCAGTCAGCCTTACAAAAGCTGGTAAAGCTCAGAAGAAGGCTCAGCTGCTCTGGTGACACTCTAAGTTAGTGTGGTCAAACCTTCTGGGATAGTGAAAAATCCCTAAGATAATTTCTAGCAGTGATGCTGTCACTTATACAGAAATGTAAGTATTTTCTTCCTTTTTGTGTAGCTCATCTCAAATGCTTTTGCAACATTGAGGCAAAAGACATTGCTGGACCTATTGTGAAGGAAGCAAGTTGCACAGAGTCTGATTCAATCTTCCTTGGGAAGATGCACAAACCTCTCAAGGGTTATGTATGCACATGAAAATTGCTGCTCTGGGCAGCAGGGCACCCACATGGTATCATGTGTTCCCTAATAGAAGGGAAGCTATATAGAGATGATAGTATTCTTGACACCTGGATATTTCAGGCAGTCCTGCCCTGGGGTTCTTCTCTGAATCATCTGATCACAGATCACCTCAGCTGTAGCTCGCTGGGTGGAGAGGAAGAGTGATGATAGCATCTGTCTTCTCCAAAGGTTATACCTGCCAGCCTGAAAGGCCTCCTGAAGATGCAGTAGCAGCTAGAGGTTACTCAGCTGCTCCCCACCTCTCACTTCCTCTTCTCCACATAAAGGGCAGCCGAGCAATTACTGAAGTAAAGGAAGGAGCAGCCTATGCCTGCACACGTGGGGATCCTATTACAGGAACATAAATCCTGAGTCAACGGCATTAAAATGCAGCCTGAAAAACACCAACTTTGACAAAGCTTGCTTTATTAGCACTGTTTAATCACAGGAAGGAGCCTGGGTGCTGACCAGACTGGGCAAACCCATGTGGTGCCACCAGTAGCTAAATCACACCCTGGACCGCAGTCAGAGACACCCCACGGTCCTGCTGTGCCCAGCAGGAGACAGCCACATGTGCCTTCAGGTAAAAGCCCATCACCCTCCTCAGACCTCTGGGGCAGAGAAGAGGTGGAAATCAGCTGGATGGAGGGTGCTGGAGCCAGGAGTCTGTTGGGAAGTGCCTGACAGGGCAGCGTGGCAGCTTTGTTGGAGGAAGACACCGAGGGAAAGAAAGCGTCATGTCCCAATGGCTGTGCGTACACACACCAGCCAAATGAGGGGTGTCTGGACACCTGGTGCAAACAAGAAAAGCCACCAGGTCTTGAGGAATCATAAAGGAGTCAGGTCAACCCAACCAGAGCTGTGCAGTGAGGGAGGCATCACAGCGCAGCCCTTGGTCTCACCCTGAGCAGGTGGAAAGGGAGGGGGGCAGCGGCGCCTGCTCGCCAGCTGGGATGGGGAGAGAAGCTGCAAAGGTGAGCCTGGGAGGGAAAATGACTCACAGGTTTGACGCATCAGACGAATGGGAAACATAAATAACCACAAACACCCAGATGCTCAGAGCTGGGCAGCCACGGGAGATAGCCAGATTAGAAAATCCAAGTAAATGTGTGTGGGAGTGAATATGAGATCAGAGAAGCAGGGTCAGGCAAGTTCAAAAACAAGCTCTGGAAGTCTTTAGCATTCTATTGAGCTTGATCAGGAGGAAAGGAAGCCTTTGAACATGGTGAAGGGACAGGGGGATATAATGCCATACCCTGCGTTCAGAGAATAGCATGGCTTTGGCATAATGAAAATCGCTGTGCACCATTCTTCTCTCACTTAGCCTCGTTTAAACCATGAATAATGACATGGCAAACTAGAACAGGTTAAAGCCAGTGGGAGTGAGAGAAGAATCACATCCTTTTTGTTTGGAGAAAGAGGCCCGCAGGGAAAAAAAAAATGCAATAGAAGGAGATTTACAGTAGTCAGGAGGGAAAGCTATCAGGGATGGCAGGAACAGGAGTTGCACAGGCAGTGCTGTGACAAGGCGCAGTCTGGAAGAGGAAGCAGAGAAGTCTGCTGGTGTGGAAAGACAGTTGATCAAAAATTAGGGGCAAGCAAAATCTGATCTAGTTTCAGTTAGAGGACAGCTTTGCCGTGTGCCCTAAATCACAAAATATCCCTTTCTATCTAGAAATGTGAACCCAGCAGTGGCTCTGCTTGCACATGCGGGTTCATGGCAGCTTCTTCAGAAGGCTTGGGAAGGGAGGCCAGTGCTTCTGCCACCTCCTTTTCTGGGGGCTGAATTACATGAAAAGGACAGCTAAAAATAAACCCAAAACCACCCATTACTTTGCCATGAAATTGACTGTTCTGGTCACCACATGACAGAGATGCAGCTCTGGATGGAGCGGGGCAGGCCAAGTGGGAGAGGTGGGGGGACCCTACTGATGGCTTTGGAATGTTGTCCCCACATGAGAAAAGATTTATAAATTGAGAGCCCATCATCAAGCAAAGAAAGGTCTCCAGAGATGTTGTCATTTTAGATGGAGCTTGCAGGGCAAGAGGTTACATGAGAAGTCTTTTAAGACAGATAACAATTGCTTCATTTGTCACGAGGAAAAGAAATAATTAGTTTGGGACCCCTTAATAGAATAGTTTGGGGGTGATAACTTTGTGCTGACAATCTTCTGATGCAAAAGCAGAATTTCTAATGGAGAATGAATATAAAATATCCTTGGGCATGGTAAGTGAATCTCAGAGCTTTAAACTGGTCAGGGTACATAGTCTTGCTGTTTGTCATATTATACATATATATCCATCCTGCTGCCACCATCCTATCAAAGTGAAATGAAAACATAGACTAGCCATGCTGTTTCTGCAAGAGAGGCAGGCTTCTGTTTATTTCTCATTTAGGAAAAAAATGACATTGATAGCAAGCAAGAGATTAGTGTGTGTTCCTGGATAGGAAGAATAGCACTGGTGGAAAATATCCCTATTCCCAAATGATAGGGATGAGTATATCTAATTAAAAAATAATCTTTTATTGTCTGCCAACTCAATCTAAGTTTCAATATACAAACCAGCAATTACAGGAAGTAGATAATCAGTTATGCATTTTAAAGACTTTCTGCTGAATTACGTGTCCTTTAATTACATGTACATTTTTTAAAACAAAAATTGGATTTCTTGGAAGTGAAGGAGAGGTAACCAGACTAGGAATGTATTTACTCTATTCCTGTATATCTATGGCCAACAGAAACAATTTGGAGTAATAAAAGCTAAGCATCCTATTTTAAACCACGTGTCACAAATACCTCTAAGAAGTAACTTTCATTGCCCTGAGGCACCTCATGTCTTCGTGTTATCCTTCCAGTTTTTGAAGCATGAGCATCGTTGAATTTTAAGCACCAAAACCAAATGCTGAAAACTTTAAAGGTGTTGCTGGCACGTGTGTGTATGTAACAGAGGCTTTAGTTGGATACATATTTTTCTGTCACATATACATGGTTAACACACAACACTTGTTGCAGAGCTTTCTGTGCAGTGGTGTGCTTTTTTCAGCATACATTAAGTATGCCAAACCTGCAGGTAGTAAAACACAGCGTGTGAATGTCAGGTTTAAAATATTCAGGAGTGTAAGCTGAAGCAGGCACCGCTGTTACCCCAAGCAAGGCTCAGGAGTGGATGTCACTTTGGCAGGACAGGTTTCTGTCACCACCACCACTCCAGTTCTCCTTGCAGCTCACTCCAGTGTTGGTCAGAAGGGAAACTGGGCTGGCTGTGTGCTGCCTTTCAGACACACCAGATCTCCAGGGTTTGAAGGGGCAAAGGGAAAACTGTGGTGGGGGCCTTACAAATTGGGCAGTTTGCTGATTACCTGCTGCTGATAGATGTTGTTATTTCTGTCTCTTAAGAAGCGCTGCTGAGTATAGTTTGATGCCCCACGTCTTCTCCACGCTGTCTGTCCTGTCTCACAATTCCCTTCCATAAAGCTTGTGACTCTCTGCTATAAATCACATTCTTTAACAGTGACAGGCATCACTACAGCTTCCTACAAACAGATTTTTGCTGCAGGCATTGGCTCTTCCTCCAAGGGTGCCACTCCCTGGCACTGATGAACTATAAATCTAGCAGGAACTTATACAGGCTTAAACATCAAATTTGGTCTTCTGGTTTTTTAGAATTCTGGGTGGCTTTTTGGTTGTAGGATTTTTTTTTTTTAAGGCAAAATAACCCATATACATGCAAACACTACTGGATCTGCTTGCATGAGGTCACCAGCAAGCTCAGAAAATGTGTTGCCCTTCTGCAGTGTTCAGCACTGAACATGTTTCTGCTCTCCAGGAGCTGTGAGCTGCAGAAAGTAGGTCTCTGCCAGTGGCCATCTTCTGGCAGCATCCTGGGATGAGAAAGTCAAAGGGGTTTTGGACAAGGTTTTGGGGAATTGCTGTGGTACACGATCTGTGGATGTGACATTCCCAGCTCTGCTGGTGCAGAAGGTGAGGGCAGGACACAAGCTTCAGGCCAGCAACGTGCTAATGCTGATTTATGGCTCCAGCAGGAGAGGAATCTGGTTGCTTCATATCCAAGTCTCCCACCTTTGAGCAATTGTAACGACTCAGGTGTGAGTAGATGCCAAAAAAAAAAAATTCAAAACCACTTCTTTTGAATTGCAGGGTAAAGGACTACCAACTTCCATGGAAATGTCACACTTATAAGAAGAATTACGTTCATGACATATTGCTGGAGGAAAAATTGTCACCAGCATCCCACTGCACTTGTGTCTACCCCGCTCAAGTGTGAGATATCAGAGTGGCACCAGCTCACTTATCCTGCTTAATTGGATACAATTATTGACTTCCTGCAATTTAGTGTTTTATTGGGATTTTGTTTTGCAGAGGGATTTGGATTTGGCAGACTGTAGCTAGCAGTGCTGCTATGTTTTGGTTCTCCTGGACAGCTGCTAAGTGGCAGTGCACTTATCGATCTTTGTACAGCCTTTTCTTCAAAGGTGCAGAAATTCAAAGGACCTGCCTGCAAAGGGCTCTATTTTCAGCTGTTGCTGGTGCATCTTGTGTAATAGGAAGGGGCATTAGTGTTTTGCCTTTATTTATCCTTCATTAAGACATTGTGCATTCACGTTATTACCCAGATGTATTTTAATCTACGTAACTCTCATTCTCTGAGGCCAGTGTCTAACCTTTGATGGACACTTCTCAGCATCTCAGAAGACATTAACTATAGCACCACTTTCCTTAGAAGTCAGCCTATACACCTCGTTCCCATTAAAGCTACAACAATCATTTTAATGTGCCAAACAGCACTTTAAACATTACCTTGTCAGATTTTACTCCTCCAGCTTCTAAAATCAGTCATTTTACCTTCTTTCAATTTATTTTCTGTGGGAGAGATTTTCCCCAAAAGACATAGGATTCATTAAGGAAAATCTGCCAAGTCCCCTTTCCCAAGCACTCTCCTTTTTCTCCAAGGCTTCCCCTGCTGTCCCCAGTCATGCACTATCATTGCAATCAACCAGGCACACCACAGGTGTAAAAAGGACATTCCAATTCAAAGAGGAGTTTTTGGTGATGAACCCAGCAGTGTCCAAGCAGATTCCAGCTGTTGTTGCAGCTCAGCAATGCTCCTCCCAGCCTGGATGGTGTCCTGCAGAAACTGTGACAGCTCCTCCTCCATCATCTCCCCTTGCATTAGGAACAGGACTCTACATTGCCACCAAAAAGTCAAATAATTTTTTTCTTCCTGGGCAACTACCACACATTTTATACACACTAGCAGGAAGAAATAATTTCAAAATGGGCAAAATACCCTTTAGTCAGTATTCAGCTCAGGAAAGGACATTTAATTCTTGCCCATGAAATTCCTCCCTCTGTCCCCTTCATGAGGAGAAGTTGGGTACACTCCAAACAGATGCCTGAGCACAGGCCCTTGCATCAGCACTGCAGAAAGCTGCTGGGGTCTCTGGCATTATCAGACACCAGCACAGCCAGCTCCATGCATCTGGAGGAAATGCAGACACTGAAATTTTAAATTAGAATGGGAAGAAAACATATTTTCAGCACAACATAAAAGCAATCTAACATACACACATTCCTTGAGCAATAACTAGTTAAAATGCAGTTTACAAAGAACATGTTTCCTCTAATGCCATATAAATAAGTTATTTGGTCATATTCTCTGGCCTCAGCTTTACAAGAGGTCAAGGTAAAGAACATAATAGTCCCCAGTGGCTGTGAAAATCTCTGAGTATATGGTCATTTGCAGTTTTCAACATTCTCTGAAAAATTTCTTCCAGCCTCTACTTTACAGCTAGATAACATGACTGATTATGAGTGAAAAAGGTCTTCAGTGAACAGAGTAATAAATAGAGTAGTTGATGCAAAGGAGTTTTCTTTAAGCAACCAGACACGTCTCTCACAAAGCAAACAAGAGCATGGTTGCTTTTCCCCAGGGTTCCTGGATTAATTAATCTGTTCTTATTACAGTGATGATGATGGTGGTGAATGGTAAAGTTGTATAAGTATCAGGGCAAACAGCAAGAAGAAAATGCATTTTATAAGACACCAGGAATTGCCTTTTAGGATTGAACAGTTGTTTCTGGCCCACAGTAATGATGTGCTGAAGTGAGGCACAAATTGCTGGTGTCTGTCTCCTGGAAGAAAGGAAAACCTACAGGAGCCACAGCAGGCAGCAGTGCTGGGATTCCTCTCCAGCCATTCTCATGTCCTGACAACTGGCCAGGATGTCACCTTCTGCTCGTCCCCAGTCTCCATAGGGGCAAAACACTGATGACAAAGAGTATTTCCTCCCTTTCTGTCCCCCATGGTGGTCTCACTCTTACCTGAATTCCCTGTGTAGTGCTGCAGGATCACCCACAAGAGTCACACTGGTTGCTTATAGCAGCTTTAACTTTCCATCCCATGCTAGGACTCTGATATAATTGATCAAAATGTAGGGAGAGGATTGTCCTTAATATAACCCTAGCTGGAATTACTTTCATTGCTCACCTGAGCTCCTTAAATCTTAAATGCTTGCAAGCCTTAATTACAATTCCCACCAGTTTCTATCATGGTTGTGGTTTTTCCTCTCAGTCCAAAAGGGCCCATTTCTCTGTTCCACAACTTTGACCACTTCAGAAGTGATCACGAAGTTGTTCAAACAAGATGGGAAGTTTGCTGTCCAAGGTTATTAGTTCATTTCCCTTCTTGCCCTGCACTGGCCCACCAAATCTGCTGCAATTGTGTGTTTACCCTGGACTTAGCATTCTTTTGGTTTAAACTGCAAAGTCTTTGGGGCAGAAGCCACATGGTCCCATCTAGGAAGGATTTTAATCCTTCTGCCTGTAGATATTAGCCAAGAAACTCACATGACATCAAGGGGAAATAATTTATCCCACATACATCTACACCAAGGTTCTATCACTGTCATCCAAAGTCTTGTTTTTAGAGATAGGCCACTGGCCTAATATAATTGTGGTGACAAACCAGACTTGCAGTTCTGAGGTTACTTAAAGCACACTCTCCAGTTATGGTGGCTGCCAAATCATGAATAATTTACCACCTTATGTCAGAGTGCTTGGATTTGTGCACCATAATTGCAGATGATGTCAGCCCTGGGATTTGTCCTGAGAGGCTAAAAGCCACTGTAGAGCTATTGTCTCTTGTGGCAATTTTCAGCTCCTAAAGCAACAAGTAATGCAGAAGTATAGGTCTGAAAAAGACAACCTGTAATTAATATCCCACATGCAGTTAAAATGCTGTGAGAAGGATGGAGAGCAGCTGATTTCCAGTCATGGAAGCTTGAGCTCAGCAGCAGTTAAGATCAGCTGTAGCAGGCAAAGGATTCCACTTCTGGTGACAGAGGCACCTGGTTTGAGTGTCAAGAATCACAGGAATGGCAGGACTGTGTGTCCCTTAGACCAGTCACTGAGAAACTCTTCACCCAAGCAGCTCCCCACTTCTGATTGGGAAATCTGCCTGTGTGGTACAGGAACAGCAGGCACAGGGTCACATCCAGGGTGAGGGGCACTGCAGGGTCCTGATTCCCTTTTCTGAAAAGGAGCCATTCCTAGAAATGCTGACAGCCAGAACATGCATACAGTGCTCTGCAATGTACAAGAAGGAAGGAGACAAATTTCCTGTATTCTTTTTCCTTTTACTTTCAGAGTTCTGGTGTCAGAGTATGATGCTAATACCAGAGCTAGGAGTAGAGAGAGGACAAGGGGCTGGAGAGACAGGAGGAGGACATTCAGGCACAACTGGACTCAGCATGGGGATATCTACGGGCTCCCTGGCTGATCACAGCATACAGCTGGGAAAATGTCCTTGTATCTAACATGCAACTGTCTTTATTTTGTCATTTATTTGGTTTAATTCATTCTTTACTGGATTGCTTAACTTTATGATGTGCCAATATTCAGCACAGCAGTATGAAGCTCAGTTAAAGCCTTTGACTTGAGCTTCTTTTTACCT
The DNA here is from genome assembly GCA_013397915.1 of Daphoenositta chrysoptera. Lineage (NCBI taxonomy): Eukaryota > Metazoa > Chordata > Aves > Passeriformes > Daphoenositta > Daphoenositta chrysoptera. The sequence goes on along the minus strand of VZRO01001070.1, from coordinate 236,031 downwards.
TTCCCAAGGAATTACAAGGATGTTGCCACCCTGCATGTTCTGACATGACAGATCTTCCCCAGAACTGCAACACAGAACAACAGACTGAGTCATGCCCCAGAGTGCTCCCCACTGAAATTTCCCAGCAGGCTGGGCTACCTAGCCTTGCTTTCCAAGCCCACGACATTGCTAAAGAGCAGCCTGGTCTGTGCTAATTTTTCTAGCCACTTTCATGGAGCCGGGCATAGTCTGCGTATGCCAAAAAACCCAGGGCTGGTACAACCCAAACTCAGGACACAAGGCTCAGCCTGGAGCTGGCATTTCTCACTAACATGCAACTTGTTTGGAGGGGTGAAGGTTTGGCTCATCACAGTTAACCATGGATGTGCCTGTTGCCCCAAGCAGCTTTCAGAGGAGTGACACAAAAAGGCCAAAGTTACAGCCAGGAGAGAAGAAAGTCTTGACAGATCCCCAGAATGCCCCACATCAGGTCTCTGGAAGAAATGGGGCTGGGACTCAGGTCACTCCAGGGCTCTGGGACAGAGTGTCAGTTCAGCAGGGATTTTATTTTAACACCACTTTTCTTCCTAGTGGAACTACTCTGGGCACAGACAGCTCGTTTCTATACAGCTTTAAATTTATGAGTAATCAAATAGCAGACCCTGTTAATTACCTGTCCCTATTCAAAGGAAAGTGCAGTTTAAAGGCTCCAGTTATGCTCCAGCAGCTGCATTAATGTCACAAGGCTTTATTGCAATGTGAATCCAGGGGCTGGTGCTCCAGCCCTGCACAGAGTTCCTACGTGACACCTGTAAAGGGCTTGGAAACAGCCAAGAGAAATACTAGGATGGGAAAAGGTGGATGTCCTGATTTCAGCTAGGGCAGAGTTAATTTCTTGTCAGTAGCAGTTACAGTGCTGTGTTTTGGACTCAGAATGAGAATGGTGTTGATAACACACTGATGTTCTGGTTTTTTGCTAAGTTGTGTGTATCTCAAGTCAAGGACTCTTCTTTTTTCCTTTCCCATGCTCTGCCAGTGAGGAGGTTCCCAAAAGAAACTGAGAGGGAGCACAGCTGAGACAGGTGGCCTGAACTGACCAGAGGGATATTCCACACCACAGAACACCGTGCCCAGTACATAAACTGGGGGGAGTCACACAGACAGATCCAGTCTGAGTTCAGGAAGGGGGATCTGACACTGGCCAGTGGGTGATGAGCAACTTAATTGTGTGTCACTTGTTTTTTCCCTTATTATTATCATTTACCATTGTTATTGTATTTTACTATATTTTCAATTGTTAAACTGTTCTTATCTCAACATGTGTGTTTTACTTCGATTCTCCTCTCCATTTCACTGGGATGGGGGAAAGGAAAAGGGGGAGGCTGAGCAAGCAGCTGCGTGGTGTTTCATGTCCAGCTGGGCTTAAAACCTCGGCAGGGGAAGATATTTTTTGCACAGCTCTGAGCTATTTGATTTTTCTTGACATGGAAGAAGATGGAGGGGGGGGTGCCAGGGTGTCCTGTGATGCAGTTATTCTGGACTGTACACTGCTAGGGAAAGAAGCCCCTTAAGGCAGAACTTCAAAGCACTTTGGAGTCGTTTTAACAAGAGGAATAGGGTAGGCCGAAGTCTCAGAGAGGGTGAGGAGTTGGGGCTAAAATTAACTGGTGGAAAAAAATGCAGCCATGAATGAAGCCCAAGGAGCAAACCTCCTTTAGGAAATCTGGCCTCGGGCTCCTGACAGACCAGAGGAGCAGAATTGCCACAAGGAAGGTGTCTCCTGAAGCAGATGAACCCAACTCACCTGACAGAAGAGTGCAGGAGTATCTGATAATATCCTGACATGGGGAACTTCACGGAGACCTCCCAGTTACAGAGGTTTGCAAGGGAACAGTCACTCGGGAAAGAGCTTTGCTGTGTCCTCCCCCACAGTAATTGGGATCACAAACCACAGGTCATTCCCATTACCTCTGTTCACTCTCCAGTTGGGGACGTGTCTCCCTAGGGTGGTTCCATGCAGGGGTGAATGCTGTTGCAGCTCCTAGCTCCATCCTAGAACTTCATTCTGTGGTGAGCAACATAAAAAGAGTTTTAATTTTAGGAATTCCCTGTGTGCGGTTGGGCTGAGAGTCAGCAAAGGGGCAAGAAAGGGGTGCTTGTTTGCTTATTTTCATTGAAAGCCTAATTTTCTGTGGAATGTTCTGTTTTCCTGTGTTTTTGAATATGAAAACTTACTCTCCTCAATGCAAAATGTTGGTTTTTGTCAGAAATAGAAACCCTCAAAAAAAAAAATCTCCTAAAAAACAATAAAAAGAGGTGCTTTTTGACTGGAACGAGCAACATTCAGCATTTCAAAGTAAAATACCTCAGAGTTTGGAAACAAGAACAGCCCACCTCAAGCCACTGCTGTACCCATGGAAATTGTAGTGTGGCTCCTCAGACCCACAAAGGTGTCCATAAACCATCTGTACTGTACCCTCCATGGGGCCTTGCAGCCTCCCGTCAAGGAAAGGCAACAAGAAATCAGGAAAAGGCCAAAGAACAGAGATCATGGCATGGTCTGAGACAAAGCTGTAACTCTCATTAGCCCCTGTGTGAGCAGGTACTCTTCACTGAATTGTCAAAGTAAAACTTTTGGCTTGGGTTGACTTGACTCCAAATGAAATATTTTGGTTCTGTTTTTGTGGGGCACTTTGATTTTCAGAAAAAACAACAAAAAAAAGACTCTTATGGTTTTCAATAGTCAATAGTATCCCATGGCAACCTTTCAAGAGAAAAATATTTTCATTTTCATTTACATTTTCATCGTGATAGATAAACAGGTATGTAGAAAACAGATACACTGACAACCACTCTTCCCACACCTTTCAAGGGAATGGACCTCAGGGCAGAGCCTCAGGGACCAAAGTCCCTCCCACTGAAAGAGAAGATCAGGTTCATGGCCACCTGAGGAATACGAGCATACATAAGTCCATAGGATCTGATGGAATGGATCCCAAGTTGTGAAGGAATTGGCTGATGTAGCAACCAGACATTCTCCATGATATTTGAAAAGTCATGGCAGTCAGGTGAAGTCCCTGGTGACTGGGAAAGGGGAAACATTGCACTCATCTTTAAAAAGGGTAGAAAGGAAGACTCTGGGAACTACCAACCTGCCAGCCTCACTTCTGTACCTGGGAACAGACCATGGAACATGGAACATCAGATCATGGAACATGGAACATCAGATCATGGAACAGACCCTCCCTGAAGCTGTGCTAAGGCACATGGAGCACAGGGGGGTGATTCAGGAAAGCCAGCACGGCTTCACCAAGGGCACGTCCCACCAACCCAGTGGCCTTCTCTGATGGATCAGTGGACAAGGGAAGAGCTACAGATGCCATTTATCTGGACTTCTACAAAGCCTTTGACATGGTCCCACACAATACCCATATCTCTAAATTGGAGAGACACGGATCGGATGGATGGACTGTTTGGTGGACAAGGAATTGGTCAGATGGTCACATTCACAGAGTCATGGCCAACAGCTCAATGTCCACATGCAGACCAGTGACAAGTGGTGTCCCTCAGGGGTCCATACATCTTTAACAAACATAGACAGCAGGAGTGAGCACACCCTCAGGGAGTTTACAGGTGACACCAAGCTGAGTGGTGCTGATGACACACCTGAAGGACAGGACACCATCCAGAGGGACCTGGACAAGCTTGAGAATTCCATGGGACTCTCATCAGGTTGAACAAGACCAAGTGCAAGGTGCTGCATGAGGACAGGGCAACTTCTGTATCAATAAAGGCTGGGGGATGGAGGGATTGAAAAGAGCCCTGCAGGGAGTGACTTTGGGGTACTGGTGGATGAAAAGCTGGACGTAGTCAAGAGTGTGTACTCACAGCCCAGAAAGCTGACTGTGTCCTGGGCAGTGCCAAAAAGCAGGGCAGGTTGAGGGAGCTGCTGCTGCCCCTCGGCTCTGCTCTCGTGAGTCCCCACACAGGACACTGCATCCTCAGTATGGGAAAGGCTTGGACCTGCTAGAGCTGGTCCATAGGAGACCCAAAAATATTATCAGAGGGATGGATCACCTCTTCTGTAAGGAAAGGCTGAGAGAGGTGGGGTTGTTCAGCCTGGAGAAGAGAAGGCTCCAGAGAGACCTTTATTCAGTCCTTCAATACTTAAAGCCACGTCAAGAACCATTCATGTCAGCAAGAACAGCAACTTAAACAATTTTTAACAGATATTGCTTTAGCTTGCCGTGGGAAACCTTTGATGTGACTCCACAGATAACCCAGGCAATCTAAGCCAGTCCTTAACTACCTTTACATCAGGAAGTTTTTCCTAATGCCTTAATGAAATTTCCCTTTCTAAACTTTAAGCCCATTACTTCTTTTTCCATCTGCTATGGAGAACAGACTGCCTGCTCTGCTCTGCAGCTGCTTGTTGCACATCTGAAGATCACTAAATCACACATCAGTCTGCTCTTCTCTGGACTAAGCACACCCAAATTTTTTTCAGAGTCATGTTTTCAGTTTTTTGACCTACTTTGCTTCTGTTGACCCACACTTTTCATGGACTGTAGTGTCCAAAAGCAGATATTGTTTCCCACCTGAGGCTTAAACTGGATTTTGCAATGAAGAAGAATGTCTCACCTCTGTTAGTTTTCAAGCAAACTCTTGTTTCAGTCCCTAATGCTAGCCAAGATTATGATACTATCATTAATTCTTCATCTTTATAAGATAAACCCTAAAGAAATTCCAGAAGCTCAGATGGTGTGACCTTAATCAATGAAAATGTACTTTGTCTTTCTAACAGAGTAGCACAAAATGGTTAAAACCTCTTAATATTCAAGACTTGACAGTATGTTTATGTTCTGTGATTGGGATATTTTTCTTTGTCAATAAGATGAGCAAATTTACAGCTCATGATACTGTGAGGAGCCTGGAAACCCTTCGGCACTTTTAATCGTCGAGATTTACTCTTAGAAGTAGAGTGGGTTTTTCAAACCATCTAAATATATCCTCTTAATTATTACTCTGACTGTTACATGCTTCAGAATTTAAAGGCTTAAATCCCCACGTCTAATTAAAGCTGTGCATGGGGAGAAAGCCAGCGGACTAGGAGGGAGCAGTCTATCTTTGCAACAACTAACAAGTTGCTGTTTTCCCTATTTTTGAAACAAACAAAGTAGTCTTTTAAAGATGAAGTAGAGGAAAACAAGTGTGGTATGTACCAGTCCTACCACTCAGTGGTGAAACTAATTACAGAAGAAAGCAGAACCAGACAAGTAATACAGCACATTTGCAACCATGAGAAATAAGTGACAAACATTCGCTGTGATCAAACCAATAACTTAAAGTGCACTTTACAAATATTTCTTATTCATCCCTAATTCCGGAAGCCCTTCTTTTCCCCTGTTGTGCTAATTGTCTTATATCCAAGGCCTCTGGCCCCCTGCCAGATATTTGCTGTTCTCTGAAAGGCTTCTCTATTCTAGAAGATAAATGCCAACCCAGCATGGAAATCATTTAGCAGCCAAAGAACTGATGGATTTCCAGTTTTGATTCACTGTGCTTCAGGACCATTGTAGCTCTAAATACTGTCTGTCTTTTTAGTAATAGGTGTTGGGTTTTTTCAACACCACTGATGTTTGGTGGCAGTTTCAATAGAAGGGAATATCAAAAGAATTTTAAATAGAATATTGAAGCATGGAAGGGGGTTTTTTGCGACTTTGAAAATAAACACCGCTTTCAGATCAAAGTTCCCAAACATGGGTTTGGCTGGAAGATTAAAATAAATGAACCCTGACTAAATAAATTAGGTGATGGGATTTTTAAATGTCATCTGCAGAACTCAACACAGCGGAGCATTGACTTCAAGCCTTCTAAGTTCAAGCATGTTATAGATTCATGAAGCAATTCAGGAGGCAACATGGCCCTGCCCTTTTTCTCTGGACATATAGATGGAAATTGTCTTTCTGGATTTTTGCCTAGTCCAGGACAGCAGCACAATCATGATCTGAAACTGTTCTTCAAAAACTGGTAGAGGGAGAACAAAGATTAACCTTAGTTATCCAGTCTCTTGAGCTCCGAGCTAAGTGCTGTTCCCAGTGCAGGATCTTTTGCCCACAGTCCATCTCCCTCTGTCCATCAACCACCTCCCTCAAGAGAAGAAGCACAAGTCATTTAGGCCTCATCAAGTCACCCAGAGAAGGTGTCCCTTCCACGAAAGTACCAGCTAGTTCCATGAAGGTAACGAGTTCCATGTTGATAGTGACTGATACAAAGAACTTGGGAAAGTCACTCTCTTCTGGGGAATTGGAGTGTTTGGGAATCTAAATTTCCTTTTTCCTTCAGCGCAGCATTAGCTGAACCTTATCCTGATAAAGTGATTTTAAAAAAACAATACTGAATGTCCTTTCCCTCACTGGTCTCTCCCACAGCTCCCCTGCACACACCCCTCCAGCTCAGGGAACGAGCTGAGCTCTGGTTGCAAGCATCTGCCTGTGTATGTACTTTTGGGCTTTTTTCCCTTATTATTTGAGCCTCTCTCCTGTACTGAGTGATAATGAACTCCCATTCATTGACTGTGTGCCGATGAGGACATCTTCACATCTCTCTGCAAACAGGCAATTGTGTGCCATCAGCATTACATGTCATTATGATGCAGCTACAGTACTTCAGCCCTTTCCTGTACTTTGATCAGCAAAGATTAATTACCCTCGACTGAATTATTAGTGGTGATTAAACCTAACAGAAAATAAATGGGACTGCAATATTACTGGGTTATAATTTCACCGGTGTGGTCATTTGCAAGCAATTTCCTTATGCACAATTTTTTTCTTAATCATTATTCTCTAGGAGTTTTTCTATCATGTATTAATTAGCGGGAGACAGCCAGTACACAATACCACATTGTACATTACATGACATATGCAAATCATATGCAAAGCCCACATACAGCTCCATGTACAAAGCTCAAGCTGACTTGGGCAAAACTTTAATTGAAGTCAGTGGAGGTTTTCTCATGGTGGAGTGTGATCTTTGTACATGCAGCTGTACATGAGCTTTGCATATGATTTGCATATGTCGTGTCATCTTGACCCAAGATTTGATCAGTTGGTTTACAGGGTCAGCTTGCATTAAAACTACAACTTACAGTGATTTCCTGTGAATTCTGAACGTGATGAATATTAAATGAGGAACTTGCTGCCATCACAATAGTTAGGTGGGAGCGTTACTTTGCTCTTCCTCTGAGACTTCTTATGTCCTACAGACAATGCTCTCCTGCATCCTGCAGAGGCAGAGACTGCAGAGGCAGACTCAGGAAGGTGAGCAGGGATATGTGGCACCCTGAGCCCTGCCAGCCTTACCTCATTCCAAAGGTAGTTCATCTCTCAGAGAATTATAAAATACAAGCCCCTGGCTTTCTCTTCAGCTCTTCTGTAGGACCAGGTGTCCTCAGAGGTTTTGTTACTGGAAGAGCTCTGCACCACCTGTTATCTCTAAGGCATCTAGGACTTACCATCCGTTATCAGGGACAGCATTTTATTGTTAACTGTACTCTTTTTTTCCCTCCAATTCATCAATATTCCCGTAGCAAAAAA
>VZRO01001070.1:202642-228435 GCA_013397915.1 Daphoenositta chrysoptera | reverse complement strand
AAAAAAAAAAAAATTGAAAAATTCTATTTTGCAACACTTGCCCTCACTGCCCATATCACCCCAAGAGGTAAATAAATTTTTCACCCCAGTCTGCTCACTCCCCAGCCAATAGTCCCTGGAAAGAGAAGGAATTGCTGGAACAAGTCTTCTTTTACATAATGACAGTCCACAGTTTTGCAGTCTGAGCAAGTCTTGGTCTTGGCTTGAACCATAAGGTCACACATTAATTAGCCCAATCCCCTTCTTCAGTCAGACTTTTTCTTGTTCACAACAACTGTTTGCTCAAATGTTTTTTCTGCCTTATTCTGAAGCAATTCTGATGGCAGGCTGTGAGTGCTGTGGTGAGCACCATGGTTTTAAACTACTCTGTCGTAACTCAAGCCTGGAAGTGCCCTCTTTGCCTCTCAGAACACCACTTAATGGTCTCCCACAGGCTGCACCATTACCTGTGAGGACAGAGCTCCTGCAGTGGCGTTGGCTTCAGAGCCAGAAATAACCAGCAAAGATTTTTTTTTTTCTCTGAGCAGAAAATCTCTGCTCTAAACCAGAAAACAACTTGCTTTTTATAAGAATGTAATAAGGTCAATAAGAGGCCTTCCAAGGCAATACTTCATCTCCCGCAGTGACCAGTAGTAAACACACAGGGAAGAGAGGGGCTTGGGGGTTTTGATTTTTAACTCTTCTTTGGCAGGAAAAGTAATTTGCAATACCTGAACTAATACGAATATTTTCTTCATATTTCTGGCAAGGGCTGTACAACACGCAGTCAGTAGGAATTACCTGGTTTGTCTGACTTCCAGAGCTGCAGAAAGAGCTCCTGCTCTGTGACTTTGCTCAGCCTTTTGCTTTTCCATCACTGAGATCCCTCGGCTCCTGAGCCATCCCTCCCTTCTAGATAGGCATCCTGCACTACAGGCATGCAGTCACAGCAGGCCTTGTTGTGAGATTCTAAACCCCAGAGTCCAGCTATAAAATTTTGCCGTGTAACTCTTCAATTATTTGGGAAACCAGCTACAGGATCAGCTTTTATTCAGTAAAATCCACACAACAGTCTTATAATTTTACTGTCACAGGAAAGAACATGTTTTGTAAAACTGCAGGGGATGACGAGTGCCAAAAGGGAACCCTTCCATTTGATGGTCTAGTGTGTAAATTGGCACTATATTTGTTAAAACGGTCAGATAAGTCATTTGTGACTTGTGAGAGTGATAGATCCGAGGTTATATATAAATATACACGTACACACACATGCACACTGCAGATCAAAAAGGCATCTGGCTGTCAAACATGAAAAAGAAAACAAAAGGTGTAATTGTCAGCTGTCTGCCTTGGACACCTGGAGCCATTGCTGATGCAATCATCTGAAAGGCACCTCCGAGCTCCTGCCATGGCTGTGGCTTTCATGCCAGGCAGGAACTTTTTCCAAAGGCAGCTAAAAGCCCACTGAGCTTGATTTGATTCCTCTACCCTCTCCTGAGACCCGTGACAAAGAGATCTGGGCAGCATGGCTTGGTTTCTCTCTTTTGGTATTGTTACTTTTTCTGCAGCTCAGAAGATTTTCAAATTAGTTAGGTCTCTATTAAGTCTCTATTCCCCATTTGCTTTATCCATTAGATTCTCACATCTGTAGCCGACAGAGACGTGATTTCATACTACAGCCTATTTTTTTTTTTCTTAACAATCCAGCTGAATCAGGAAAAACAAATAAATGCCAGTCTGTCCGCATCTCTGGAAGCCGTCCTTGTCCTTGCTTCCTCCTCCGCAGCCCTGGCAGCAGATGGTGCTCGGCCGGGCGTGTGCGCAGCGCTGGGGCTGCGCTTCCCGGAGCGAGTGATTCTTCCCCTATACTCGGCACTGCTGAGGCCGCACCTTGAGTACCGCGTCCAGTTCTGGGCCCCTCCGTTTGGGAAGGATGTTGAGACGCTTGAACGTGTCCAAAGGAGGGCGACAAGGCTGGTGAGGGGCTTGGAACACAAGCCCCGTGAGGAACGTCTGAGGGAACTGGGGTTGTGTAGCCTGGAGATAAGGAGACTCAGGGGTGACCTTATCACTCTCTACAACTTCTTGAAAGGTGGTTGTAGGGAGATGGGGGTTGGTCTCTTTTTCCAGGCAACAACTGACAGAACAAGAGGACAAAGTCTTAAGTTGCGCCAAGGAAAATATAGGTTGGATATTAGAAAAAAGTTTTTTACAGAAAGAGGGATAAAATATTGGAATGGTCTACCCGGGGAGGTGGTGGAATCACCATCCCTGGACGTGTGTAAAAAGAGATTGGATGTGGCGCTCGGTGCCATGGGTTAGTTCAGTTGAGGTGTTGGGACATGGGTTGGACTCGATGATCTTGAAGGTCTCTTCCATCCTGGTGATTCTGTGATTCTGTGAGTCCCTCTGGGGCTGCTCCTCCTGGGGTGCCGGGGCTGCTCCTCGCGGGGTGCCGGGGCCGGCGGGCGAGCCGCTGCTCCGGGGGGATGCCGGCCGATGGAGGGAGATGCCAGCAGGCAGCAGAGGAGTGACAATGCGAGCTGTGTGCTGCCGCTGAGAGCTCGGCCGTGCCTCTGCCAGCCCGTCCTGCACTTCCCTCGAACTATTCCCGGGCTCAGGAGCGCTCTGAGCCCGCTGATCCCTCTGGATTATGCAGCAAATCCCCCTGCTGTTCTGCAGGGACAGCCAGGAAAGAGCTGTATTATGCTTCGCCGAGTTTTTCTCCCTCCTGAGTAGGTGGCATCTCCCCGTGTGGAGCTGGCAGGTCAGTGACAGCCCGTGACAGCAGCCACGCCGTGCCAGGGCTCAGTGCTCCCGGGAGTGGCAGGTCTTGGGCCTCGCAGAGCACACTGCTCCCATTCTGCCCCAGGGCTCGGCAGCCCGGTCACCTCTCCCAGTCAGGGAGGGCTCCCCAGCCGGGACAAATGCTGAAACACACTCACCTCTCTTGCTACGCAATAGGGTTTTCATCCCGGGGACTTTCCTTGCCCTGTGAGAAAGCCTTAGAACCCTGCATCCTCCAGACATGTTGCTGCAATGTCCTTTTGCTGTTGAAAATAACCTTTCTCCTTTTGCCTCAGGTATTAAACCTGGTGCTAGTAAAGAGGGTTTGTGAAGACAGTGCAAATCAGTTACATCAGAAATGCACCGTATTCTAGCAAGAAAAAAGCAGGTTATTTATTTTCAGCATCATTGTCCTGAATTCAGAGTTCAGTATCCCAAACCATCTATACGGTGTATTGCTTGCTCAGCTGGATTACACTGGCATAGCTCCTTTGAACTGATGGAGCAATGCACAAGCACAGCAAACGGGAGTCTGGGTCTCAATACAATAGAGTAAAACCCTACCTGGCCCTCAAGTCATTGGAAGAAGGAAGAAAGAGCAGGTGCCAAGGGAAATGCTATTGCCTTGCAGGCAGAGGAAGCAGAGTGATTTCAAGCAGCTCTGGAAGCCCCAGTTGTTTTATTTTGCAGGGAGATTCCCATCCCATCTGCAGTGCCAGAACACATGCTGGGAACGTTTTAACTGGAACTGGCACATATGTCTTGAAGAAATGGCTAATTCCCACTACATGTAAGAATCTATAGCCTCTCTGTGCCAGGGCTGTAAGAGAGAAAGACAACCTCATTCCCTAGAGGATGCTATTATCCCCCCAATATTATTATTCCTCAAATTCCATAATATTCAAGATATTATTATTCCTCCAAAGCCTTGTCAGCATGAAGCTGCTTGTAATCCAATCCCTGCCGTACGGCAGCTAAAGATAGAGCCACCCTGAGAGGCATTTGGCTCTTCCCTAGAGAGCAGAGGGCCTCGGCAGCTGGAGGCTTCATCCCACCGCAGCTCAGGGGTGTACGGGCATAGACCCCTGCACTCTGCACTGATTCGAGCCTTTCTGTACCCAAAACAGCCAAGGTTTTAAGCCCACTCTGCCTCTCCCCCTGAAAGGCACGGCACTGCCTGGGACAAAGTCTCAGCGGCGGAGTCGCACATGACTCCTCGCATCAAAGCCCGGCGTTAAGCGGGCAGGGTTAAGCCTGCCTGAGCCGTGTGAATGCGAAAGCCCAGGGTTCTGCCTGTTCTGGTCACTTCTAGCCTTTGATCACAAAACTGATGCCGATCGTATGAAAAGGCAGCAATCCTTGCGGATGCTCTCCCCCTTCCCTGACTCCTGAGCCGGGCTGCCCTCCCCCGGGAAAGAAGACAGAGGACTTGAGGGCAGATTCGCCTCTCTTGCACATCTAGAGTGATTGCACTGACGTCTGTGGAGTTATTTCAGGTTTGGACTTGTGTAAAATAGATCAGCTTTTCATCGGAAGATTCTTGCTTGGGGCAACAATTAGTTTTGCTCTCCTTGTGCTGGCTCTGGAAACCCCGGATCGTTCGCACCATCTCTTAGCAAAGTCGAGCCAGGATGACTCTGTTTGACAAGGTATCTTAAGCAGCTATTCAGCAGTAGAAAGTGAGACTGGGATGTGATAGGCAAAATCAAGACTATTTCTGAATTTGCTCAAAGCAAAGGAGATTAAAAAAAATATAATCAAGGGCAGAGAGGCAGGGAAGTATTTGGGTGTTCATATCCCACCTAAACACAGTGTCTGTCCTTCGGTGATTCATGACAAGAAGAGAAATTGCTTTAATGCTAAACCTCCAAAGCCTCATATTTCAAAAAACACCCTGTCTTAGAAATACTGCTTCTTGCTTATTCAAATTCAACCTATATTCTTCTGTTAGTATCCGGCTAGAGAAGAAAAAACCAGCATTCCTCTTCTCCTTTATTTTCTTCAGGTTCAGTCCAGTGGAAATTTAGCAGCCCAGATTTACTCAGGCGTTTTGAAGTCAGGCAGTGGTTCATGCTACCTGATCCCACTCGTCTGGCATCTGGCACAGTCCTGCTTTTGTTTCCTATGACTTAAGCATCAGGCTTTACTGATGTGTGGCCATATTTTGCTCAGCCCTGCGGGTCAAGTGAATTCCATGTCTGTATTGGTTCCCAAGGGGCCAAGAAGGCGGTCGGGTATAAGCTCTCACATAACCTCTTCTTCTCCAGCCAACTTTCCAAACGGCTCTTATTGCTCTTCATGTTCACTGAGGGGCTTTTATTTAACTTGGCAATCGCTGTCACTTTTCATGTCCATTTCCGCCCTCTCCTTTTGATGTGTAAATTATCCCTGGATATTGGCAAACAGGACAATTTGGGTATTGCTGAGCACCCCTAGCCTGACTTCCCCCACCTTCTACAATCATACAGGCCTCATTGACTATCCTTCCTCCAGCCCCCACTATTAATTTGTTCAAGTAGCCTGAACATACACAGTCAGTAATTCGACCACGTTTAATCGGACACTGCAGCTTTCTGTATCCCGAGTATTTGCCCCAGTTCCTTTCTGATTTACTGTACGTACAAATTGGTCATGGTGCCAGAGAGGTCCTGATTCAGCAAAGTGTTTTGGCACGTGGCTTTAAGAAAGGGACAGAGCTCTGTCCTGAGGTGGGACCAGACTCCCAAACCCCACTGCAAAGCTAGGAGAGGGTTTAGGGCCAACACTCTTCATGGCCCATGGGCTCTGCAGCAGCAGCAGCAGTCCACGTCCAAACAGTCCATCCAGTGTTTGGGAGGAGCCAAATTTAAGATGTAAGCCCATAGCCCACTCACATCAATGGTGTCTAATTCAGCCAAACCTCTTGAGCAGGAGCTGAGCCCTCTCAGAGGTACCAGTCCTACAGGAACATGTGTTTGCAAGAAGGATATTAAACACACCTGGTCTTGAAAGGAGCTCAGGTCTAAGCTTACCTGAGAGAATGCAGCTGAGCTTCTGCTGACCTTGCCAGGATTGTTTCCCTGTCACTTCAAGTGCCATCATGCTACAACTCTTGTGACAGACACATCGTGTGTTACAGCACCTCAGCCAGAACAACCCAGGACATGAGACCTCTGTGCAAGCCTTGACCACACAGGTCCTGTCAGCACTGCCATACCCAACTCTCCATCCCATACACACCGTACAGCTACAGATCTCTGTGGGGTCAGCATAGAGACCTCACAGCACCCCCTTTCCATCCCCTGCCTCTCTATGGTTCTGTTCCACTTGAAACTTTAAGAAGAAACCACAGAGGACTGCACCTGAACAACTGGTGTGCTGTAAAACAGACAAGGGAAACCCAAGTGCTCACCTCCCTTCCCCAACAAGCTGAGATAGAACACAGAGAAACTGGTCATGGCACCAGGTTTCATGTGGACTATTCTGTACCACACATAGGTGGAGGAGCCCAGGACTCCACACCCAGGTTTTCCCAGCCAGAAAACTGCTTAGTTTGCCAGGATAGGCACAAAGCAGTGTGAACAACAGGAGGGGCAGGGCCTGGGTGTGTAATGGGGAATACATTGATGCGATTGTACAAATTCTGTGCCACTATGTGTCACAAATGTCCTAATGAACCTTTGTCAAGGTATCCTCTGCACTCCAGTTCATTATCCTTGAGGAGGGGATAGCACAGAAATGGTGTAAGAAGAACACAGTACCTGTGAGCCCAGGCCAGGACATATGTAAGTACCAGACTGGTTCCATAAATTGTGTACCAGATGAAAGCCTAAATGAGGGACCTCTGAAGTGTTTCTCACAGAGAGTCAAATTATTCTGCCTAGGGTAGTTGGTCAGCAGCTGGAAGCAAGGAGAGAATGATGAGTGGGGTTAGCCATGGGAGAGAGGGACTGATTTCCTCTTTTCCGTGCTTGACTGGTTTCCAGGGAAGGGGAACGGCTGTCATCTGGTTATAGTGGCACATGTTTTTTCTGTATTTGCATTTCAACTCAAGGGCATCAAGAGCAGCTGGAAAGCAGCTATTTATTCCTGTTTAAATAAACAATGTGTGTGTGGCAGGTTGGCATTCTCACCCTATCCAGCCTTCGTTGTACCATCAGCTGTGAGAGATGCTTATGGCTTGAGACTTAAAAAAATAAGAAGTTTCTGAATTATTCTCTCAAGGTTGACCAACAGGTCCAAAAAAAAATCCCTTTCTGCACAGGCTGGTGTGGTTAGAAGCAAGTTTTGTGCTTTTCAGAGAAGGGGTAAGCTCAACTACAGCTTATTTGTCTTGTTGGGAGATGGTCCCCACCTCCTTTAGCCCAGAGAAATGAGCCACCCTAATGAGCTGGCTCAGAATGTGCCATCCAACCCAGCAAAATACCTCTGGGTGTGGGAGACAGTAGGGCATTTCCTATAAATACAACATCCCAAAAAATTTAGGGAACAAAGTGAGTGTAAGGAACTATCCTTTTAATAGATTCACACAGAACACACGCTCAAGCCCTGGAGTTTTTCTAGGCTAAAGCAAGGGCATCATTCTTGTTTTACTGGGACTGTTAACACCTGAAAAGCCAGGAGTTCATCTCAGTGACTTTGAAGCAGTAAAACCTTGAAGATATAATGTGGCTTAAACACATGGAAATTCCTCCAGGCCTTAATTAATTTAGTATTCTTCCAGAGAAAGACTGTTGGCGTAGTAAATTATTCATTAGATATTATAGACTCACTGATCTCAAATTTCATACAAAATTACAGCAAAGCTTTCAAAACGTGGGGAAGAAAAAAAAACCCAGCTCACAAATTAACCCTTGCATAATGCATTTCTAAAATTACATCCATAGGGGATATTTTTTGGTTGACTTTTTTTTTGTATGATTCTATCATTATTGCTAATACATATAATTGCCTTTCATTTAATGAGACACTACTAATTTCATATGAAAACCAACAGCCACTACCAGCAAAACCCAGGAGTTCATTTTATGGAAAACTGAGACATATTCATCCCTAGTGCTTTAGTTGTTTCACTCCAGGTTTAATAAACTAGGCCAGTGGACAGAGCGTGTCAAACAGCAGTTGCTGGTTGATCTGTCTCATACTCTCAATTTTATTCTGCCCACAGAGTCCTCCTGATGAAAACACACCACACCACAAAACAGATAAATAAACAGAGCATTTTCCAAACCAAAATGACACCCAGCTTGGTGCTCTCTTTCAGTGAATCCTTGCAAATATTCCTCTCCTGAAATACGAAGAACATAAGAAAAATATCAAATCATTTCTTTGAATTGCTGCAGAGGGTTTGAAAACCTGGCAATTCAGGTCCATAACACACTACGAAATATTTCAAGAGCTGCATTTATTTACTGCAAAAGCTGCTTAAATTTAGAAACTTTCTCAGGTAGAGAAGTATGTTGGGTAATGGGTGTTTCTGTTAATTTTTTTTCACAAAGAGAATCAATCTCTTTTTCTGAAAGAGATAGCTCATATGTATGCAGTGACAGTAAAAAGAATTTGAATTGATATTAATGCAGGCAAACAAACCACTCATTGTTAAAAGCGCTCCGTGATTTTGTTTAGTTAATAAGATGTTAGAAAGCACTGTGTGCAACCAATGCCACAACATATTCAATAGAAAAAAATCAAGACGTTAAATATATTCACTCTGGACTAAGATTAAACAGATCATCATCAAACACTCAATAATCAGTTGTCTGACGATTCATTGTCACCCACCAAGTTAGGTGGTATAGAAAACACACAAACAGAATTGTAAACATATCTCACCTTCCCCTCTGTGTGTTGCTCTGAGCCTGGCTCCTTATTAATATTGAGCAGTATATCCTTATTGATTAGGTTTTAACATCTCCATTTCAGGCACATTCCTGCCATAAAGTCACCTCCCTTGGTGTCCCTTCATCCCAGCCTCCCCTGGGATGTTGAACAGCCTGGACTAGGGGGAGGTGTCCCTGCCCATGGAGGGGCTGGAACGAGATGAGTTTTTAGGTCCCTTCCAACACAAACCATTCTACGGTTCTGTGTTTTCTAACCCACATGATTCTAAGCCTCTCCCCTTCCCACAGTTTCAGATGTTGCCATATCCACCCTGGATTCACATTTCCAGGTCCCCCACTGGCTGTGGCAGCCAGCCTGGAACTAGGCCCACACCAGCTTGCTGACTGGTTGGGTGGCTGCTAACCCATGGGAGGGATAAATTTCTTATAAAGTCTTTCTCCCTGACACAGGTCTTGATTTGCACAAAATGTGCAGGAATGTAATATCTGAGAGGTGGCTACCCTGTGTCAAAGGTGGCTGAGACCAGCCAATGGACTCAAAAGTTATTAAGAGAATGACTGACAGGCAGGCAGAATAAGATCAAAAGTCTCATTCCCTTGGGAAACCAAAATAGAAGGGATTGGAGGGTTTTTTCCTTTAATCCAGCAATGCTGAAAACAAGAACTGTCTACAATTCAGGTGTGGCGTCCTGGGGGGGCGGGGAATAAACAGTAGTAAGCGAGGTTATCGTTTAGATTTTTTTACTTTCTATATTTTGCAATATTTGTTAATATAGAGAGGTATTATTTTTAAAACTAGATCTAAAGTTTGGCCTGCTTAGGTATGGTCAGAAGCTGTACACTACAGAATTACAGCAGACACCATGAGGTAGCCAGAAAGTTGAGATACCAAACTAGCTAATTTTGATATAACTAAGTCTTTAGCATAAGCTTTAAAGTAGTCAGAGAAAGTTATTGAGTGCCTGAATACAAACATGTATTTTGTTCTTCCATAAGAATTTTGCACAGATCTTTTCTGTCTTTAGGAAAGTGAGGTATAGTGATTGGAGACCAGCCAACAACCTGTCAGAGGTATTCATAAATCTTACCAACGAATTTCAAAAATTAGATAAATGGAATCTTTGTGTAATTTTTCTTGCCATAAAGAGTCCTAAGGAAAGAAACAGTCCTGGCAAATGCCTCCTGTGTGCGGTTCAGTCTCTGCAAGCAGAGATTCTTGGAAATTTTTGGCTGAAACAAGGTCATCAAAAATGGCTTGCTGAGTAAAAAAATTTGGTTAAAAAAAGTGTCCTGACAAATGTTGATCTAATCCACAAAAGACTCTTGAGTGAACCCTGGACTCCTCACAGTCCTGCTGTCTTGGCTAGCAAGGTGTGCTAGTCCCAAGGCAGATGTACTTGGCAGATATCCTCCAAGATTTGAAGTAAGGGCCTTTTCATCCCTCGGCTGCTCATGAAATTAACAATCCTGCCAGCTTTGAAGCCAAATAAAATAACAAAGTATTCAGAAGACTAGAAATCCTTCTTTTTTTAGCCAACTTCCCTGCATGTATTTGTCTTTTAAACTAGAACCGCACAGAACACCTCTGACTTTAAGTTTCCTGGCCACATGCAGGCCTGTCATTTTCTAGAAGGACTTCTCTTAGAAAAAGGGACAGCAAATCCTATTTCAGCCTTGGAGGGCAGGCCATCTCTCCCAGGCAGACAGATGAGGAGTTGGGCATTTGTTGCAGGTCTGCTCCTCAGCTCTCTGGATAGCCAAGCAGGCACGTGGTTCACATGGGTGTTCAGCCCTTCTGAGATGCCCCCAGGAATTCTGTTTGGCTGCTGCAGGGTCGGATGTAGGTCCTGTGTTGTTGCTGCCAGGCCCTTACTGGCTGTCTTGGATACCCTCACACACCTCAAAAGGCCTCAAATTGTATAATGCTTGAGGAACTGGATCCCACCCAGCAGGCTGATGCGATTTTGTGCAGACAGATACTCACTCACCTCATCCACACACCAAAATAACTGGACATGATCTAGACTAATCCAAAAGCCACATCATCATATTAGCACAACACTGAGCTTAAACTCGTCAACCCAGGCTCACAGATCACATCTGTTTGCAAAAGACCATGTAAGTGTAACTTCTCCCAGAGAAGACATCCAACAGAGTCCTTCAAAGTCTAGTTTCCAGACACAATAATCACTTCATCATTCCTCTCTCCACTTGCTGGCTTCACTCAGGCAAATATGCTTTGTTTTACTTGCCCAAAGCATTCCTAGAGCTAGTAACCAATGAAGGGATCCTGCATAACATCAGTCCTGTGGGCAATACTCATAATTCCTTTTCCTAGCCCTTCAATTCTCCAAGAAGGAGACTACAGCACTGGCAGCAGAAAGAATAACAGCTCGGTCCCAGCAGCTGGTCTGATCATTCTGGTGACTCCTTGCCATAGAAGGCAAGCTTCAGTGAGAAATAAGTGCAGAGCAATTTCTTCGACCTGACTCATTTGAGAGAGGTCAGGTTTCCTGACCCAGTAGCTGTTTCCTGGATTGCCAAGGACCACTCCCTTGAAAGACCACATGCTGTTCCAAGAAGCAGGGAAGGGGAGAAGCAGAAGGAGTGCATTACCACAGACAGTTCATGCCCTACAGACATTGTACTCAAGCTTCTCAGCTTCCCTCATCGGTGTTCAGATCATTGTCCTGTTGGACTCTCCTGCTGTAATTCACTGTAAGATGCACAGGTGGGACAGTTATTTACTTATAAGACCTTGAGATATTGAAAACTGCCCACAACATCTTACCAAGTGACCCACAGCTCCCTGCACCACTGTCCTTTTTGAACACCAGTTGCACAATGCTCCCAGTGTGAGCTATCAGCAGCTTGAGGGTTTCACAGAAGCTGAAAGACACAGGGTGGGAAAGCAGAATTTTTTAGGGAGCTGTAGGAAGGAGGGGGAATGACAACAGAAATATCCATCCACCTGAGACACACACACACAAGTCTGTGAAACATCTGTGTATTGCATGCCACAGGTTACATCACTTAACAATGTTTTTTCTTTTTAAATGTTCGTTTCAAGCTCTTCCACAAAAGAAATCAATTACTAATGACATACAGCCCTACTTTTCTTCCTGAACCCATAATTGCTTCCAATTTTAAGCTAAAATTAGTCATTCATGCTATCCAAATGAGCATAGTTTAGTGCTGATGTACGTAAGCGATGCTTTAGATTGTTGAACATAGCTGATCTTTGACAGCTTCTTCTTATAAATAACAGTTTCCTCTTTACACTGAGAACTTTTCAGAGGCGACAGATGTTTGAAAGATGGGACTGAATTAGCTGAATAGCCTGTAAAACCCACCAACCTGAGATTTGCAAATATGAAAGCTCAGAATTCTTACAAAGACAGCTTGCAGAAAGCATAAATCACATCTGCATAAATGCCTCTCTTTCAGCCTACATCCTTTGCACGTCACATTGTCAGCATTTAGCACATAATAAATAATAAACAACTTAATAGTTAACAGTGCTGACACAGACAGGCTGCGTTGCAGAGAGGAGGACACTGGGAATCCATTAAATGAAGTAAAAAGCAATAGCAATGGTAATGGAAATGGTGATGGTAATATAACAAAACCTTTTGTTTGTTCAACAAGACAGAAAACACACTGCAGGAAAGCAGAGCTCTGTCAGACACAAACCTGTCCTTCATCAGAAGTTCATGGGCATGTGCTGAACAAGGGATGCTGGGGAGGCAAGGTTTGATTACTTCCTAACTTAAAAAAAAAAAATTAAAAGTCGTCCCTGTGGCAAAACATGAAGCTGACGTTTCCTTCCAATTTCTACATCTTTTGTACCTTGCTCCTTGTTGAATAAAATGAGCATGTTCCAGCAGCACTTCAAATGACATGACTTGTACTTGTCACACAAATAAACTGTTCTCTCAGCAGGCACAGCAGAGAGTCTCCTAGTGATAAGCAGTTTGGTTTTATTTATATATAAACATATGCAAGTACATGTGCATGCACGAGGAGGCACAACCAAAGAAACATGTTTGACACTTGGGGAGGGAAAGATGAGTTTCACAGTGGTGCCTTTGTTTTGGTGGGAAGGAGAGGGATTCAAAGCACAACTTCATATCAACCCCCACATCTTCTTTGTGCCCTGTTAGGATCACGATTTTCTTCATCTAATGGGACATACAATTGTTTTTCACCTGTTAAGCCCCTTCAGAGTCCTTACTATACCTGGTGTACAAGTTATACTTCAGAAGTGTGGAAGCAGAATTTCACCCACAGACAATTTGCTTCTCAAAATCCCATTTTCAACATTACTTATATCAGTAAATAAATCAGACAGTTCCAATCACATTATTATTCCATAAACATCACTCTTTGATTAGCTCTTCTCTTTGGAAAATTCATACAGCAATCCCAAACTAAATGTACTTTGTCTGTTCAAGTGACGTTCTGCATTCTGTGCTTCTTAAAGAAAATGGCTTCAGATTAGTAAAAATTGCAATGACTGTTTTGTTATACTCTAAGTCAGCAGCCCAACAAACATTTTACAAAAGTCTCCCACAAGAAATAAGATAAATAGCACCATCCCCCTGCTTCCTAAGGTAGAAGGCAGAAACAAATTACCCAGCTAACACACAAAGTATACAGAATATATTACAAAAAAAAAATATGCATTATTAGCTCTAAATTTATATACCAATTAAGTTGTCCATCTCTTTGAAATCAGACATATTACCTTACTACTCTCAGGCTTGTGAATAGCATTTGTGAGCATTGAAAGGCACGGGTACTGGGAAAGTTTTCATTTTTCACCCTGTCATTACAGGAGCAAGGTTTCAAAGGCAGAAACAGTCCAAGAGCTTCACCTGACTCGTGCAAGTCCAGCCACACTCCTGCATCCATCACCACCTCTTTGCAGCCATTCATCTGCTCCCTGTTCTTGGTCCCTCAAGTTCCACAGCGAGGTATTGAACGAGTGCCCTGGATTGGTGACTGGAGAGAGGCTGCTGTACCCAAACTGATGGGGAAGACCTTACAAACCCCTCCAATTCACTCCATCCTCCTTGTGTGGCCCCAGCTGGGAGCCTGCACCTCTTCCATGCTGAAGCATGGTTAAAATGCCCCTCTTGTTCTGATGATCTTTATGAATTTTGCTGATTTGGACAGAAAAATACTTCTTTTTTTCTCCTTTTTTCCTGCATAGACCTACCAGTCTATGTGTTTCTTCAAGCTGGATCTGTCCCTTCTACAACTATGAAGCACAAAGCACTTCTGAGAGTTTCCAGTAAGAAATAATAATTCAATGCAAATAAGGCAAAAACAGCAATCACAGAAGTTGTCTGATGCTTCTCTTGACCAACTCCCTCTATTATTACACTGGGATTACAGCAATGAAGAAATTGCAGAAGCAGGAGAGCAACCTTTCAGATCCAACAGCCTCAGCTGGATTTGGAGAATAAAATATACAAGCGTCCACTCAGAAAAATATGTCAACAATAGACATGCAAAAAAAAAAAAAAAAGAGAAACCAATGAAAAAATCCTCCCATGTATCCTGGGACTCACCATGTTCCAGGAGAGAAACATGATGAGGAACATAGACAGATTTTGCTGGCTATGTTCAATAGGTCAGAGAATGGCACATTTGGGGATTCCTGGTGCAATAAAGATTAATGGCAGATTTCAAGGACACATAAAAGGAATTAAAAGGTAGCCTATTACTTTAGCTTGGAGGTGTGCCAGGACCCTACCCTGTATCAGAGCATTCGTTTCACAAAACAGAAATAATCACAACCATCTTTTTAGGTCACCCTACAATTTGTTCTCTTTCAGAGATTTCATAGTTGATAATCTACCTAGAGACTCAGGTGGAAAGGCAGTACATAATAACGTGATTAAAGATCATGTCAGCGTGTAGATGCCCAGAAGTCAGTCTGAACTCTTTCTGTCACTGAGCATACAAGTTTTAATATGATGTCTCCTGATAGACTGAAGACACCACCAAATCCTTGGGACAGAATATTAGAATTCAAGTCCAAAAGAACAGATCCCATATAATCAATTAACAGACATGCCTGTCAAACTCTCACCACATGTGCAATCAGCAGCTGGGCATCGATTGGCAGGACCTGGATTTGCCTGTAAGGTGTGCAAGATGTGTCAGAAAACAAAGCAGAAGCACAAATCAGCATAGTTATGATAGAATCACTGAATAGTTTTAGTTGGAAGGGACATAAAAGGTCATCTTGTTCCACCCCTCCCCTCTCCTGGACACATTCCACCAGATCAGGTTGCTCTAAGCCCTGTCCAGTCTCGTCCTGAATGCTCCCAGCGATGGCACATCCGCAGCTTCTCTGGGAAACCTGTCAGTGTCTCACCACCCACCTAGTGAAGAATTTCTTCTTCCTTATATCTAATCTAAATACTTGGCACCCTACATTTTCATACTGGGGCCAATACACAGTCTCACCAAGTTTACACGGCAGAAAAAGAAACAAAGAAATACCGAAAGTACAATTTATAGAAGAGATCCTCCTCCTCATTTACAGATTAGCAAATTTTCTCCACTTAGCCACTAGGCTCATGTTTTGCATAATTAACCTATTTCATTAGAAGAAGGAGTATTTTTCTTATGCAAAATAGGAACCCAGGTGCTATAAGTTATGAAGATTTGCTCAGAAAATCCTATTTTCAAATCCTGCTCAGGCGCATTTTCTAAACTAAACCCAGTAATATTACTGATTGAAACAAAATGACAAGGTGGGAAGAGGAGTGAAAAATACTGAGAAGCAAGGACATCACCAAATGAATAATGTTTAATCCGTCTTAATGCTACCAGGAAAATTAAGTTTAAGCTGCACATTTAATTAGTCTGCTAATGCTGTTTGATGGGCCTCCTCGTAATGCCAAGACCACTGGGATCTTCTCTGTGTCCCCAAGAAACCTGAGATTTTTCATTATGTCTGCATCTATGGCAGAGATACGGCTTATTCATCCCTTCTCTTGGGCTTCAAGCCTATCAGTATTTACACATAATTCATGTGCCTTTTGCTTATGCACTCACAGAAGATGGCATGTGCTGTTCACAGAGAGTTTTCGTGGTGTTGCAGATGTGCTTGTGAAAACCTCATCTACTGCCAGGCCAGCCAAGCACTTTGAGGCTCCAAAAGGCTGGATCTGTTTGCCAGCTCTAGCAGTGCTCCTAGCAGAGCTGCATATCCCTGGAGTCTTAAAAATAATATCTGAGAGAAAGGGTTCCTGGAAAGGTGAGCAAAACACAGCTCAGAGGGTTATCAGCCTTTTTGTTAATAATATAAGGAAATCACTCCTGTTAGGGCTTTGGATAAGAACCACTAAAGAGTAGGTGGATGTAAAGACCACAAAGTTATTCTGTTTCATTGATTAGCTTAGAGAATTTGTTTGTTAGAGATTGGATAAGGTCAGGAAGTCCAAAGGCTCCTTAAGACTCTGTTTGGTTAATGGATTTTGAACAGCATCACAGCACTTTAACCTTTCCTCACAGAGCTGGAGGCCAAATGAAGCTCTCCAGCACTAATCGTTGAGGGTCAGTTTTACTCCTAGCAACAGGACCCACCAACCAGCAGGTCAAATGACACCCTCCTGATTTAGGAAAAAAAACCAAAACACAAAAAAAAAAAATCCCCACCAAAAAAGCCACAAACAGCAACAAACAGCCCCCCCCACACACACATAAAAACCCAAAAACCAAACAACAACAAAAACCCAAACCAAACCAAAACCAAAAAAAACCAACGAAAAACCAACCAACCAACCAAAAAAAAAAAAAAAGCCAGAAAGGAAAAAAAAACCACCAAAAAAACCCCAACCGCTTAATATCAGTCTGATCCTTCTGGGTCCATTGTACACCAGCTCCTGGGACATGGACTGGTCCTATAAAAAAACACACAGGGATATTCAGACTGATCTGTTTACAGCATTGTCTCTTTTTCAAGTTCAGGGCAGCAACAGAAAATAACGAGTTTATGTCCCATCCGCATGGTACTGATTTTACTCCAATCTCCAATAAAATGTTTTAATGCAGCATAACAAAACCTGACAGCCTATATTTTGATCTGAATCAAGGAAGGCAACTGGGGATTACATACACATTGAGACTAGTTAGTGTGACTACTCCTTCTCTGTTTTTTGACTGAGAATTGTGACTTTGAATTTCAGCTCAATGGCAATTTTTTTTCCCTATAGAGGGACACCTAATAACTGAGGAGAGATACCAGATATAAAGAGTTCTCTTCCTTACATTAGGCAAAGACACACACACCCATGCACTCTAAAGTAAAAATAAATACATGTCTGTGACCAGGCTTATCAATATGGACAAGATTTTTCTTTCTGACTGCCTTGTATGCCTTCAGTATTTCAATATGCAATTTGCAACAACCACTTTCATCTTATACAGCACCTTTTGCTCTTTGGCACATCACATAAATACTCTTTGCATCCAGCAGCGGGAAATATTTTCAGTGCATGTGTTCTTGATTTATAAGTTTAATTAGAAACTTTTATGCTTTATACTGAAATGCCCTGAGAACAGTTTGACTTGTCTGAGCATAAACAACAGCATTAGAATTCCAAACACATCTTCCCTGTATCTGCATGTTGATGCCCACGATTTCTTGTGCAACCCTCAAAGAGAGTATTGCAAGGCACACAAAAAAAGATGGGCATCACATCCCCTGTTCTTACCTTCCAATTCCTGCAGGTATTTCAGCACATGCCAAACATTATGAAAAAGAAGAACTTCTCTGAAACCAAGAGAAGAAGCATGTAAAAACTGTGCTAGGGCAGGACCTGACCACAGCTCTTACAGACTTTCACAGATGGCACTGCCTTGTCCCCACAAATGTAATGCATTAACTTGCAAATAATCCTTTGATTTTAACAGTGTCAAGTAACAACCACAGGTCTTGGTCCCGAGTGTTCTGCAAGAAAAGTAACAACATGTAATACTTCTGAAATTATGCAAAACTGTGGCGGCATCATTAACTTTATCTTATAATTAAAGAAACCAAGGCACAAGTCTTGAGTGATACTCATCAGCAACAGGAAAGCCAGGCATACAATTAACATTTTTGTGGCTGCTCACTCATTACACAGAGCCCATGGAAATAGTAGGATTAAGCTATGTTTAAAGGCATAAAGAAGGAACAAGATCATCTCGTGTTTAAAACTCCAGAATTAGGGCTTAGAGCAGCAAAACTGAGAATCTAGCTCTGTCACAGACTTACTAAGAGATACCAGGTGTTTAATTTAGTCCTGTCATATTTGAGCCCACTTGTTGTAAAACAAGATTAAATACATTTTCTTTCTTGCAAATGCAGAGCATCTCTCTGTCTCTTCAGTAGGTTTTTCCCCATACAGATTTGGTTTGGCAAAAATACTTTTTGCTGGAAAAAGACTGATCAAACATGTTCAGCCAGCCATAAACAGGGAAGGAACTTTCTCATTATCTGGGTTTATCAAAGTCTGAAAGGGTCTTGGTCTTTTCTGAGGCTCTGCTCAGTACTGTAGCAGAAACAAACTGTGATCCCAGTAGAGTACAGATAATTCTCATTCAGAGCATCAGTGGAATGGAATGGACTCATTACCTTAAGAAACAAAATATTATTTCTAAATACAATCCTTTGTTTAGACACAGTAATGAGTCAGAAATGGCAGTGGCAGAAATGATACAAAAAGGACATCCCACAAATTATTTTGTACTCTGAGCTGAATGGTCAAGTGTTTGCAGAGGAGGTTAATCACAGGAATAAAGACAGCACTCCAGAACCCTCAAACGCTGGCAACAGGATTTCCTGCTTCATTTCACCCACTGCCTCAGTCACAATTGCACCACTGAATATTTGTGCCTTGAGAAGGGGTTCCATTGACAACAAGAGCCCTTTAAATGTTGCTGAAGGACCGGAGACTGGAGCACCTTGCAATTCCCCTGCTCCCTTTTAATGTAGAGAAATTCAGAGTAAAAGAGACGCAGCATAAGCATTTCCCGGGCAGCTCTGGCTGTGTCTCCCACCACGCACTGACACGGCAGCTCTTCCCAGATTCTCTGTGCCGCTGCTGTAGCAGGAGCAAATCCCTTTGCCTGTGAAAAAGAACAAAGGGCACTGACTGCGGCAGCGTGTCAGCAGCAAAGAGCACTGGGGAAGGGGAAAATGCAGATCTGAACTCTCCTCAAAGAGCCAGCACTCTGAGTTCAACATAATCCATGGTTTTACCAGAAAACTTTGATAAGGTGGTTAATTATTGGCTGAGTAACCCCTTGCTATTCCTAAAATCAATTACCTCTCCTTCTGTATTGATTAAAACAACCCGTTGCTATTTTCTCACGATCTTGGTTGTCAACAGTGCTGTTAGATGCTCTCTCTGTGAGCTGACTATTCTCCTTTGGCTTTTGTAAGTGCAACTCATAAGCAGAGGATCAGTCAGTAGGAAGTTTTCTTTTAGTCCTTTTTCTCCTCTCCACAACCTCTGCTCATTGAACTTATTGACTGACAGACCAAAGTGAAACTACCTTAACTTTGTACATTTAGCACGTAAGTAATCTGAAAGATGTAACATAGCATTTTCTCACATTAAAAAATGCACCCTGATGCGTTTCACCCCTTATTTGTAAATCAATGAATTAATTATTGAGCCGATAATCTCAGCTTCATAACAATAACTGGAGGGTGCCCATGGAAACAAAAGCATAGAGTAACTTTATACTTCTCCAAAATACTCCCCTGATACTACACAAGGTCTTGTGTTTTGTTATTCTGTTTATAAATCTTTCACCAATCATCAGAATAGGGACAGGTAGTGCTGGGACTACCAACATTGTATCTGAATGAGAATGGCCAGTTGCATCTCGACTGCCTGGGTCATATTGTAGTCTAAGGGCTCTGACTTTAACAAACAATCTCCCTACTAACAACATTCAATATTTTATTGTCATCATGTCTGGGCCATCTGACAACTTTCGTGTTCCCATGGTGCCTGTCTGTGTACAAGAATAACAGGAGTCACAAATATCCTGCAATCCAAACAGATAGGACAGACTCAGGCAGAAAGAAAGGGAGTGCTATTCTGCCTATTTCTCTAAATTGGGAGTTTAAGGCAGGAAAAGGTGTTGTGGTCAGCTCTGACTTGCAGTTTTTCACTTGTGCTACTTTCTCAAGGCTCAGCTCCAAGACACTCCAGCCTTCATTGACAGCAGATGAGGCACAGCAGATTTGAGCTCTGAAGATCAAATGTCCTCCTTGATCCACAGCTCAGGTGCAGCACATGCAACAGGGGAACGCTGTGCTGATGCAACACACTTCAGGACTAATTTACAAGGAGGGAGTGTACCAGCTCCAAGAATACAGATCAGGGATATGAAGAGGTTTTCTTGTACTGGCTCCAAGAAGAATACATTGGAGAGCTGGTTAAACATCTTCTTCAGTACGTTTTTGAGGCGAAAAACATTTTGAGTTGAAGAAATTCACAAAGAACTTCTTTGTGAACACAGAAATTTAGGAGGTTTCAATGAAAAGTTAGAAGCACAGAAACTGAAATTTGCTTCTGTATCAGCTGTGTGACTACACAAACAACCCTAACTCATCCTACATTTTGGCAGGATGAGAAAAAAAGGCCTTTCCAAAGATGAGGTCCAGGAATACATGAGGTCCAGGAATACATAAGGAAGCAGGAGTACTTGTGACACAAACATACCAACTGTTGCATGGGCTACCAAATGGCAGGCAGTATTTTGGGAACAACCCACTTCCACACACCCCTACCACATCTAAAAGCACAGGAAAAACAGGAAGTGTGGAGGAACTCAAGGGTAATCCACTCAAGAAAAACCACTGTCAGAACCAAGAAAAAGTTCTCTCCTAGTCTATACCGTGTTAACCCTGAACACAGCAGACACAAGGTCCTCCTGTAAGTCAGGCTCCGTGAATAAAGCCAGTCCTACCCTGATGCTAGGGAGGATTTTGAAAGAAAAAAAAAAGAATAGAAGAAACAAGTTTGAAGCATAAGACTGTCACCACATTTCATTCTTGTATCCCTTTTAAATTACTCTTAATCATCACAAACTCACAGAACTGTCCCTTCAAAGTGGTAGGTGTCACAGAGCTGAAGCTGAGGGCATGTTGATGCAAACAAGCAGAGAACCAGGCATATGTCTGGATTGCTTTAATTTTGTGGTTTTATGTCAAATGCTGAAACGTACTCTAATGCTCTTGCATATTTAATTTCCCTTGTTCTTTTCAAACACTAACAAATGTGACTGCTTACACTGCCAAGACGCTGCAAATTAAAACAGTATACAGAGTCAAATGTGACCTTGAACTGTTGCTTACACGAGGCACACCAGCAAGCATGTTCCTCTCCCAGTGCAGTCCCTTCTCAAAGCACGTTATGTTATTCCAACATGACAGTCTTGCAACATAAAGTCCATTGAAATCACGGTACAGTCCAAACTTCCCATTCATTGCAATGGGAGTTTGTCTAGTAAAAATAATTAGACCTGCAGGGAACTGTTCCAGAGTCTTGCCAAGACCAGTGAACAAAACCCTCAAAGCTTACCAGTTTTAGCTCAGAAGTTCACTGATGATCTCCCAGTAGGATCACTCTTCATCATGAAAACTGAATGTACTGCTGATATTTTGTGTGATGAAGACCAAGGCCTAATGAAAGGCATTTAAATCTGTGCCAGCAAAGAGGAAATTCAGACTTCTGAAAAGCAAAAGATGTCTGAGCAGCTGGAAATACTCAGTATGATCCTCCAGCTGAACACAACTGTGCTGGCAGACAGGAAGAAAACTCAGGAAGAAAGGCAGGGCTTGATCTTACACACCACCCCATGGACTACCCTCTTAAGGGTTTCCCCCTGCCAAAAAAAATAGGAGAGGAGACAGGAGGGAGAGATCAAGAACACCACACGAGAAAAAACAGCCTAGAGCAAAGTCTCAGCGTTATCCATAGTCCAACACAAATGAAATAGAGCAGTTTAACTACAGCAGGACATACGGCTGGTGTCCTTCACAAATCTTGCTAATGATGGAACCAGATTATTCAGCTATCTTCTGCACAGAGAAATATGAAGAACAGGATACATGAGGAGAATCGTAATGCTTAGCCAATTAATCCGTAGAGTAAATGCACTTACTTAAGGTATAACCACTAAAGGTAGAAAAGATTTCTGGTTTTCTGTCTGTGTGACTACAGCTGACTTCAAATTGGAGAAGAGAGATCAGTCAGGATGAAGAACCAGTTCTTACAAGAGGAGACTAGCAAAATAGCTGGTGAAAGGGGGAAGACGGAGCACTACAAATCTATCTTGAGGATAAACACCAGAAGACAAAAGAACTATTTGACTTAATGGCCAATACTGGCACCAGAACAAATGAATATAAATTGGCCATGAATACATTTAGGTTGGAAATTAAAAGAGGTTTCCTAATCACCACAGCAATTAGGGTCTGAAACAGCCTGTCAGTGAGAACAGCAGAGCAGAAGAAGTTCAGCTGCTTTTAAGACAAAACTCAACACCTTCTGACGAGCTTAGAGAGAGGTGCCTGGACTTGGGAACAGAGCTCTCAAGGCACACCACATTGGTCTATGGCTGTTCATGGTCATAGCAGTAGGTACTTTACATCCAATCTGCCCACAGACATGCAGTCTATTTTATTCTATTCTATTTTCAGCAGTGGCCTTGGTCCATACAGGTGTTTTTGGCTCAGAGA
The DNA here is from genome assembly GCA_013397915.1 of Daphoenositta chrysoptera. Taxonomy (NCBI): domain Eukaryota; kingdom Metazoa; phylum Chordata; class Aves; order Passeriformes; genus Daphoenositta; species Daphoenositta chrysoptera. The sequence continues at coordinate 206,088 of VZRO01001070.1, read as the reverse complement.
CTCCCCAGCTGCAGTAGGAAGTGTGCAGCCTGAACACTTTTCAAGCCTGGCACTTGTACGAGGAAGGGGATTTCACCCACAGTCCTTATCCAAGTATTTCACTCAATGCAGTAACATTAAAAATCCAGTCATTGTCATCCTCCAGGGCCTCTGACAGAGTCCAAACTGACTTTCCATGTGGTACAGGGCACTGCCTATCCAGCCCCTTACAGACAGGGATCTCCATAACTGTACAGCACCTCACGGAATACCGAGGGAATATCTCATCTCCCCGAGGTTGATGGTAGCTTTGCCATTGGCTGCAGCAGGACTGGGATTGAATTTGGCTGTGTCCTGCTGGTTTGTGCAGCCCAGAAATGGAGAAGTGACAGGTGGTAATTTGATTAAGTGCAGTGGTATGAGCTGAGCAGGAACCAGGATAGCCAGAACAGAACCAACAGGAGGGAGCAGCTGGCGGCTGCTGATGCTGCTTGGAGAGCACTCTGTCAAGTCAAAGACCACTATGGGACCACAGCAGACAATTTGTTATCCTCGGCCAAATGTACCCAGGATTAGGCAATGGGCTGTGACTCCCTGAGTATCCAGCCACATGACAAGAGATTTGCATGCAGGAACTAGTGGGAGAAGCTCATTGTGCAAGAGGTTAGAATATAAAATCACATGGCTAACTGGGCTGTCTTCTCCACGAAAGAAAACATTTGCCCACACTATTTTTTTTTAAGTTTATTTTCATTTTAAATGTCTTTATATAGGTAACATATTCACTAGTGGAAAGCCATTTAAATGTCTCTCCTATGATACGCAGAACAATCACCAGAGCAAACGTATCTGCAGGTTTTGTTTTCTTATTACTGATGACTGAATTCGTATTTGTATTGTTTACTTGAAATTTAAAATGTTGTTTTTCAGTATACTATGGGAGATCACAGATTGCAGGTTAACCTGCCTCATTTAAAATAAACTGGAAGTCTGAATCACACCCAACCAATCCCTAATTAGTTAAGTGAGACAGATGGGTCAACCCAGCCATTCTTGCCAAGGCAGTGGAGGGTTATCATTAACTGTGGGAGGCTGGGAGGAGGAAACCACAGAAAGCATGGAGTGTATCTCAACCAACATCATGGAGAAGAAAACTTCTCCATCAGAGGATTTGAAGACCAGAAGGACCAACAAGTCAGGTTCACCCTTAGTCTTTCTACCTAGAGGTATCAAAGGTCAAAAATTACCAGCAAGGCTTGAACAGAATGCTCTGGGAAATCAGAAGCCAATGCTTCAGTTATCAGATATCCTTAAAGTGACTTTTCACAAGCTTACTCTTGACAGTGAAGCCAGATTCAAATGTCACTGCTGCTTACCTACATTTGAGGTGAGGTTGAGAAAGCCAAGATTGCTTAGCCTAGACAAAAAAAAAAAAGGCTCAAGAGAAAGAAGAATCTTGTCAATGTGTATAAATTCCTGTCAAGGAAGAATAGAGATGACTGATAAACCTCAGTGGTGCCTAGTAAAGAGGCAGTAGGCACAAAATGAAACACAAGAAGCTCCCCAAAACCCAAGAATTAATTGCAAGGGGAGTTGAATGTGAGAACTGGTTGCACAGCATAATTGTGGAGTCTCCATTCTTTAAGGTATTTAAACCTGACTGGATATAGCACTGAAAAAACTCCTCTAGCTGAAACAGCTCTGTGCAAGGGTCTTGAACAAGACAATTTCCAGAGGTCCCTTCCAGCCTCAGTGATCCTATGATTCTCTTCCAGAAACCACTGCTGTCTAGCTGGACAACACAATTTTTTTGGTTTCATTTTGAGTCATACTAGTTCATCTGTCCATTTTCCACTGTTGTCAAAATAGACCATTTTGACATGACTGAAGGAGTCTGTGAAACCTGTGTGATAAAAGCAGGAGGCAGAACATACAGCCAGCCTTGAGGTTGGGCAAACAATGAACACCTCTTAACACAGCTTTGTCAGTCAAGAGAGTCTCTTGGAAAGAAGACCCTCAGGGCTACATTTTCCAGGATGAGATGCTGTAATCATCTCACTGCAGTGTCAAGAGTACACAGAAAGGTTTGATACCCCACTTCTGCTTGATTTCAAAATGGGAACAACAGCAACTTGATGCCTCCCATTATGAGGGCCCTTCTGAGACTCTCATTAGCCTCCAAGAGCAGTTAGAAACCTTGGGCAAATCTGGTCCTTCATCTCTCTCTACTTCAGCTGTTCCCTGTAAAATCTATGCCATCACTTTGCCTGCACCAGCAACTTTAAAAGATGAGCCTATCCTTTTGCACTAGCCAGAATGGATGTAACATCCAGGAAATGTACATGTAAAAAACCTTTTTTCTCATTCCTTCTTCCTGAGCAAAAGAGTGTATGACTGACTTCACTGGCTGATGAGTCAGGAGAAGTTTGTTCATGAGTGCAGAAAGCACTTGCCAATGTTTCCTATTTAAAAAACCCCATGAGACCTGAATAATTAATAACCTACCAGTGAAAAATTGGCCCCAATTACCAAAGCAATCCCCCCAAAAAAATGTTAATTGCTTGGCCTATGTTCCTCCCTCAATGGAATGACTATATTGACAAACCTCATATAGCAAGAAAAATCTGGTGGCCACAAGATACACTTGTTCCAAATGGATCAATAGCAATTACGAAGTTTTCTTGCATTTCTGAAACTGCTTCAGGCTCCAATCTATCTTAAGACAATATCATACATTTTTATCAAGGTACATTTTCTCCTTTTTTTGCTTCAGCTGAAGATGATTCGTATTTTGCAGGGCACAAAATAAACATGACGAAAATTTTTAAATGGTTTTAAACAAAGGAAGTCATTATCAAGCATTGGCAAAAGCATTCAGTTAAATTGCACTCGTGGTTGAAATTAATTTTCTGAAGCAAATTCTGAAAGAGGTAGAAGCCAACAATCAATAATCTCTTAATGAGGTTCAAGAAAAACATGTGTAGACATGACAGGTTTTGATGGCTAATGAGCTTCAGAGGAAGAACATTGTTCAGAGGAAAACTCTGAAAGGCACAGAAAATTGATTAATTGCCAGACCAAGATATTGCAGGAAGGCATTTGGAAATTCGGCAGCCCTCAGACCTCATATCATTTACACCTCGTATGCGACGTGTTAACTTTAGAAAACATTATAGCTGAAGGGTGTTGTTTTTCTACCCCCCTCTCTCCCTAGTTGCTAACTCACGATCAATCTGCTTGCTGTGATTTGTTGCCTCAGAAACAAAGTTACCTGGTAAAACTTTCCCATATTGTTTGTGGGGATGAAAAACTGAATGCAAAAGACAGGCCATGGGGGGTCCTGTTTTGCTTTTGGATAAATAGCTGCTCTTCTGGATGTAAGACATAACTAGGCTAACAGACATTTTGGTCTTCTGTCACTTGTGCTCACAAGCGTCAGCAACACAACATAAAAGAGTTCACATTTA